>JAUZNJ010050668.1:5233-30579 GCA_034780135.1 Jordanella pulchra | reverse complement strand
GGGAAACAGGACACACCTGGGAGCAATCAGGGGAAGAACAGGACGACACAGGGAGCACAGAGAACAGAAACCTCAAACACATCACAAGGACAGACGGATCATGACATTAACGTAAGAACAACAAGCCATGTGGGTCAGCTTTACTTCAACATTTATTTCTCTTTCACACTTTCCTCAAAAAAAAGCGTCTGATACAAGGTTGAATTCATGGTTGATTCTATGATAGTTTCCTTAACATTTCATTCTGGATCAAGACGAACAAAACCATTAAACTCCATTGTTTGTGTGAAGTTATTTTTTGGTGTGAAGTTATTTTATGTATATTCTAACTTCAGCTTTCTCTTTTCTTATGACCACACAGTTTTTTACTCATCTATGTAAATAACATGATTTGATAAACTCCAGCCGTTTCTGGTAAATTTTAGTTTGGCCTTCATCTCCTTCTCAAAGAGCAAAGGTTAAAGTTAAATGTCTGTGGTCTTTTCCCTATTGTTACTGTCATCCACTTTCACACCAATAACATCAAGAGCCAACTGCAGGCATCGTTTTAACTTTTCAGGATGTTTTCTAGAGCTGTTATAGCATCTTTTGGTGTAATTGAAAGAACCAGACGAGGGCATGTCAGCACTTGTTTTAAAAGTTGTTCACTATTTTCCAGCAAAAACATATCTAACTTAAACAAAAATCTCTTTATATCCCTTCACTGGCTTTTAAATTATTATGTTCTTTGTGAGGCCTCAGAATGCTTAGTGGATCTTGCTGAGTAATGAATATTGATTATGAATATTTGAAAAGTTATGTTATATTTGAAGTTTAGTTGAAAATAACGTATACATACTGAACGACATAGTGATGCATTCTGGGTTCATAATGTCATCTGACCTGACAAACCCTGACCTGCAATAATGAACAGCTTTATAGTGAGCATTTTTCTTACAAGACTTATTCTGGTTTTGATGGGGAAATAGAGAATGATATCTGTTCTTGTTTAATTTCTTTTACTGTTGTGATCTAAAATTTGCACAAAATGAATAGATTTGTATTTTATTTGTCCATAAAATTTGATTTCTCTTTTCGATAAATAAAATATTTTTGAATTTGAATGAAATGGGAAATACAGAGTAGTAATATATAATGTCCTGGGTTTAAAAAAAAGGAAAACAAACACCTTTTGTGTAATAAATCAAAATTTCACCCAAAGTTTAATAAATGGTGTTAATTTAACCTGTTAGGTTTAAACTGTGGGAGGCTACTAGATAACGTAAATATAAATTATTAGTTCCATAAATGCATCACTCACAAGCTCAAAGGGGTGTTTTTTTATACACATTAGCGAGGAAAGATGCACCCATCCAACCTACGCAGAGCTATTGGTCACTGTCAGACTGTCAACAATCACTTTGAGTAAGAGTGGAGACCCAGATTCAACTTGGAAAGCCATTAAAAGAGGAAAGAACTGACTAATCAGAAGACTGAGACGGGAATTTGAAGTGTAGGCAGCAGAAAATTATCTTCATTTAATGCTGCTGCCTCAACTGTGTATGTTTACCTTGAAAAGCTTTTAACAGATGAGAAAATCATCTTACCTGCATTAAATTGCGGTTTCAGAAGTATCATAGAATCTGTCCCATCCCTTTCTGTTCTCCTTTCCTAATCTTTTTCTCTGTGTAATATTTGAATGAGAGTTTCGATCCTGCATTAACGCTCTTTTATGCTCGAACTGAACCAGTATTTGTCCTTACACAGGCTAGGATACCCCACTTGTTCTTTGCAGGTAATGTCAGAACAACTTTGAATCTATTACTATATTCGGAGTTGGTCTAAATTTATTTTAAAGGGGACATTTTAGAGGCCTTCAAAATCTATTTAGATAAAGGATGTTAGTGCGTTTTCATTTTGAATCAATCATTAGATATTTATCAGCCCCAAAATGTATTTAATATTTATTCTTTTTCTTGAATAATCAAAATGGAGAAGCTAAAGGCTCAAGGTTTAGAATACAAAAGTGAAATTTTATTGTTATTTGAAAGTTATATTGATCTATATATTTAAAAATCAAATTTTTTAAAATACATGCAGGGTGTAAGGAAAAAAATGTCTACGTATATTACCATTTATTTTAAAAAAATATAGTTTTTTTTATTTAAATAAACTTTCACCACTGGTTATAACTGGTTGGGCCTCATCTAGCTGCTACTGTTTCTATCAAAAGTTTTTGATAATTGGCAAAGAGTCTTTTCCGTCACTGAGAAGGCAGCGAAGCACCTCAACCAGATTTAGAATAGACCTGGTAAAGACTTTCCAAAATGGTTACTCTCTTTTTTTGTTGTTGTTTTGAGGCATTTAGATGCAGACTTGCTTGTGTGCTTTGGATCAGGATCTTCTGGTACAGAGCAGAATATGTGGCTACATTCTTCTATTCATGACTCCACCTGGATCCTAAAGCTGTACCGTAGTCCCAAATCATCACACTACTGCCACCAAGTTTGACTGTGAATGTGATGTCCTTTTTTCAAAATGCACTTAGCTTTATGCCAGTAGCAACAAATAATTAACATACAGCAAAAACATAACAATTGGGGCAAATGTCAGACAGGCCTTGATATCTTGTTTTTTGGACAACAAGGATTGCTACCTTGGTACTCTCCGATGAAGGTCCAGTTTTTTATGCTGTAACTTTGGGGCAGTGCTTTAGAAGTAGTAATGACCTCCTGGACAGTTAATCAATACACTCATTGGTTTATCATAGTATGCCAACTACTCCTCGGAAGACTCACCACTGGTCCGTGTTTTCTTCATTTCCTGGATAATGGAAATTTCAATTTAATTCTGAAATGACTGATATTGTAAGTTACTTTGATTTAATTTAATAGCATTTATTTAGGTTTTGAAACAATTTATTTTTTTATGGGTCTGTTGGCCTACATAAAGTTTGTTTAGAAAGGTTAATTTTAAGTAATTTGTGAGTTCTTAAGTTGTGGCAGAAATCAAACCTGGTTGAGGCCCCATGAAGAACAACCTTGCTTTTCTAAAAAATATAGTTGTCACAGATACTTGTCATTGCTTGTTCATGTTGAGTCCAGTTGTTTTTAATATCCTTTCCCCCTTTGAAAAAAAAAATATTTTTTTTTTATCCCAGAAGGTTTAAATTGGTGCTTTGTTGAGTTCATTGTAATGAACAAATAGTTGAAAACTGACCCAAGCACTTTGATTAATGTGATTGGTTTGAAACCTTTCAGTAATTTCAGTAATAACATTACAGTTATTATTAACATCCAAATGTTTTAAAACGTCTCAAAGATTAAACATGCACAAAACCCCAATGTCTCAATGTTGTATTTCTGACCATGTAATGAATTGAAACCTTGCTGCCATATTGTGAAGGACTTCCTGATCAAAAATATGACATCTTCTTACAGGACCTTCCTGTGTTAATAAATGATTACTTATTTTCATGTTAAAATAATTTAGAAATAAAAAAGCGGATTGTTAGACAGTACATTTATATATTTTTTCTTTCTTCTTCTTTATCACATCCTCTTGTAGACCAATCCCGCAGGGCAAGTTTTGCCTCTGTAAGACAGTCGAGTATGGAGACCCCTCCTAACACGACACCTCAACCCTTCAGGCAGCCGGTGAGTGCAATAAAACCCAAAAGGAGAAGCTTTCTTTCACAGAATAATTTAGATGTTTATGAGATGTTTGCTTTTGTTGTTTAATCTATAGAGTTTTCTCAATCGAAGGCTGAAGGGTTCCATAAAGAGGGCAAAAAGTCAGCCGAAACTGGACAGAACCAGCAGCTTCAAACAGATGATTCTGCCTCGGTTTCGTAGTGCCGACCAAGAACGGTAAGTTATGGAATAAAAACCCTAAAATGGTGATAATATCTTCAAATGTTTGCTCTGTATTCATATTTTAAACTGCTCTGTGACCTTTTAATATTCTTGGAGACTTCCGGTCAGCGGGAGGCCCTAAGACCCTCCTTAGTTCATCCCAAAGCCTTGATCCTGCAAACTCATTTTCCTTATGATCTGATATTTTAACATGGTTTTTATGTTGTTTTTATATAAAAGGCCTGATTATAAGTAAGCTTTAGGCGTGACCTTAATGCTGTTTCAAAATCTTTTGTGCATTTGGCTTTTTTTTTACACTACTAAAGATTGCAAACACAAATGAAGTGAATTTTATGGGATTTCCTGTGATTCAGCAAGCCAAATTAGAAAGTAAAACAGTAGATCATGGATACTTTTTATTATTTTTTTACAAACTAAAACAAATTTGTCCACCCAAACTGATGCAGATCAGGATGGGAACTCTGGAGGAGCTAGAAAGAACCACACTTGTGTTGTAGGAATCTGTTGACATTGTCACTATCAGTTGGTAGCACACTGTGTGATATTTTCTGCAATGTTCTCAGTAAAGAAAAATCTGCTTTGGTTTGTTGTAGTTGTCAGTCGGCAAAAAATCCTAGTTTTTTGCAGATGTTGGTACCAGCCAGAGGTGGGTAGAGTAGCAATACTTTTGCATTTTTTTACTCATGTTAAAGTAGTCAATTAAGAAATTGCTTTTGTAAGAGTCAAAAAGTACTCGGTAACATGGCTTCTACAGCACTGAATAATTGTTGGCTTATGACATGTGTTTTAATAGTCAAATTAGAAATTTTATGTAAAAATAAAAAATTCAGACAGAGTTATGTGCAAATTCTATTTTCTTTTTAAATATAAAAAAAATACAAATTGAAATTTGGGCAGAAGAAAGTTTTCTAAATCAAAATTCTCAGCATAAACTTACAGATAAATCTTAATGGTAAGTAATATTAATATTATAGCCAAGGATAAAAAACGTCCAGCGGGAATGTCAACTGATTTCTGTAAATTCACCTGAATGGTGAAGGGTGAGCTTGTCATTTCGAGCCTGGCTGTCTTTTATCATGTTGGCCATGCATTGTCCTTTGCAAGTGCTCCATGACAGGTATTTAATTCACATTAAGCCAATTTTTGAAATGGTGCACAACAAACACATGGTTGGGCATATATTCCTGCGGTTTATATTTTCCAGCTTCTTCTTCCTCTCAGCTGACGGGGCATCAAAACTAGGAATACAAAATAAAAAATCTGAACAATTCTGGAAGAATTGAAAATTTAAAACTGATTTTTGATTCTCAGTGCCCAACACTATTACTACCCACCTCTGACTGTAAGGCTCTAAATCTTTCAACTTAATCTTCATTCTTCCTTTTCCTTGCATAACTCCTGAAAGAAATAAACCCTAATAAATGTTTCTGTTTATTTGATTAGCTATTGGCAACTTAATGGCGGCCCTTTCTCCTGTTTTGACGTCAGTAGTTATGCATTTCTTGTAGTTTGAGAGCGGATTCCTTCTGTGCAGATATATCTGGATGCATAGTCATTCATGCTAAAATATATCATCTAATAATATTTCCCTGTGACAAGAAAAAAATTCTCCCAAAAACAATTAACTTGAGCACATTAAACTAATAACAGAAGAAGCAAAAACAACTGGGAATAGGAAAGCGTTGAATAGTTGAATCTCAACAGCAGTGGTTTTTACACATCGGAGCCAGATCCACCCTCCTTAGGTTAACATTTGAAGAAACAGGGACAATTTCTTTGGTCGGTGATTAATAACTCTGCTGATAACTATAGTCTAAATTACTTAATTAGATTAAAGAGATCTGGATTTTGACAGCCCGTCTAGAAGTCTAGTCTTGGGTAATAGACTGAAGAATCTTGGTGAGTAAGGAGATCAGTTTTAATCATTTAACTAATAATTATTAATTATTTTACCATTGATTTGAATGACCTATTAATTAACTATAACCTCCAGTTCTAGTTATTCAATATATTTCATTGGCTTTTGGTAAAATTGCACAACAAACATACACAATAACTCATGAAAAACACAGACTAGAAGTTACAACATTGTTCAGTTTCACTTTAGGATTAATAAAGTATTTTGAATTTAAATTTAATTGTAGCTTTATCTAAAATTTACAATAACAGTTCACAGAATTTAAGAAAAACTGCATACAACCAAATGTCAACATTTAGAATAACCAGTTGGAAAAAAAACCCGATGAGAACATCAAACTTCATTTTCCCTTTAGGATCAGTGAAATATTTTTGAATTTCTGATGAAGCTGTTGAATCGTCTGAAGTGAATCTCTGGGAGAGTTTGAGGCCCTTTTTTCGATTTTTAATTAACTCTTTCCATTACTTTTGTTGTTTTTGCCAAAAAAATTTTAAGGTGTGTTTTTTTTTAAGTGCTAGGGGGCTTTTATACAAGGTAACCAGACTGGAAATGGGTAGAGAAAAAAGCAAGGAAGGTCTAAAATTAGAGAATTTAACCAGATGGCTGCATTGAGGATTAATTACCTCTGTGTGTGGGTCACCTGCTCTTCTGCTACACCAAACACTGCAGCAGACGTTGTTGTATGTCAAGCGTGCAATGAAACATTATCTTCAACAGTCCATTCTGAAGAACACTTTATGCCACCAAACACTTGATTGGTCACATCAGGTATGCCTGAGGCCAAACCTGGTTTAAATATGTGTTCCCTGATGCATAACATTGAGAGATGGGTAGCCACTGAGAGTAAGGTTTTATTTATTTACTATCTTTCTTTGCAAACACCTGAGCAAATTGTGAGACTAAAACCCATTTTATTATCATTTTACATAAAATCTTGATGTGTTTTATCTTAACTTTTAAACAATACTGAGTTTATTTCAATAATTTTGATTAAGTAAATAAAAAACATACTGAAAGACAAATAATACTGAAGGAATTATTTTGAATCTTTGCCTAAATTTACCTTGTCTACCTTGTGTTTATATTCATTTATTTATTTCCTTTTTTTTTTCAATCCTTGTCAGGATGCAGCAACACGCAGCTTGGGATCGTCTCATGACAGCTTTCTTTTCTTGTTTTGTTTTTAGGAAGTTGTGGGGTCACATCCCCGGCTTTGAAATTTTATGCAACCTTCACACAATGCAGTCACGAAACCCATATGGGAAATACACAAAAAGATGTTGAGAGGGAGTAAAAATGTAGTGCTGACGGCACATTTTCCCATCACAGCGGGGTATGCTTTACAGACATATTTGGGGCTGCTGTGGATGTCTGAATGTGGATGGTGAGCATGTAGAAAGTGTAATTTAGTGGAAGATGTGGAAAAACCTTTTTTTTGTGAAATGTAGTGCTTTATATGTTAAAGAAATATAAATTAACTGACTTGATTGTATAGGGGTGATGAGGGTAAAGCTAAAGGATGTTGTGTTTAAGTCAGAGCTCACCGCTGCCTCAGACAGCCGCCTGCACAGCTCGCTTTGAGTCCTTCCCACACACGATTTATTCACTCTGTAGTGTTAAGTTGACTTTGCTGTAAACCTTCGGCATCCAGCTGCATAACCTTGCTTTTCCACGCAGCTGCTCTTCCTCAGCAGCCAAGTTGGTTGGTTTTTTCAATTTTTTTTTTAATGTGCTGCAGTCATGAATATTCAGTGATGATGAACATTAAATCCACTTTGCTGCATAAGTATCAACTGTTTGATCAGGCAATGTTTTTCTATAGTCAACCCTGCCTTTTTGAATGGTTTAACTGAAATGTTATTTTTACCTCTGTATCTTAAAAGAAAACAAAAAACATGACAGAAGAGAAAAACCTGCTCTTATCGAAAACTTTGTGAGATAGAATTTAATTTCCTAACAGTGACTAGACTAATAATTGTTTTGTTGCTACTGAGCTCATATCTCTGTGTGCCAGCAAATCAATTTACTGCTTCTTATTCTGTCTCAATTTGATTCACCTGACCCTGAAATGCTGCAGTGGAGACTGAAGTGCAGGCACCCTGTCACTGGCAGAGAGGATAACATTCCCACCCTTTCTCAGCAATAAGGTTTATTTTTGCACTCTGCTTCAGCTCGGTTAACCTTTCTTCATCCAGTTACACCTCTTCCTCCTTGGGAAATTATTTAATTCCAGACCAATTCTTCTTTGGCATGTACCCCAGGGTATATATTTTGTGGACCAGAAAGATTTCCTGATCAAGTTTCAACAAAAGGTGTCTCCTGTTCTGCAGCACTTGGCCTAAACATCCATTACACAACGTTGGAGTTTGTGTACACATAGTTGCAGTCTAATTCAGGTTTCCTTAAAAGGAACTTTAACAGTTCATGGTATTCAAGAATGCCATGTTTCTTGCAAGCTAATTGTTTTTTTTTATATTCATATCTGCTCCTGACATCATCTCCATCCATTCTTCCCACCTGTGCAACTCTTTCCCTTCTCATCAGTGCTCATGTTTACAACCTGCCTATTTAACCAGACCTTAAACCAGTTATTGTTGCCAGGTTATTTGAAAGCCTCCCGGCTGGCAGATGTCTAGCATTCCTTCCATGCCTGATGGCTTGACTCTGACCTGGCTTTTGCCTCATGGTTTCTATGGCTTTAACTCATCCTCACTGGACTACTCTGAGCTGTCTGATTTCTGGACACTGATCTAGTTTTTGCTATCTGACTCCCTATTCTTACCTTCCCCTCAGATACTTGGGATTACCCACGACTGTCCCATGACTAATGAGTTCTAATTTAATAATTTAATGCATTTGTTAAAAGTTACTGGTTGAATATTGGGTCTTCATTCTGGTTCAATGCAGAAATAATGTGGTCTAAAATGGATCCATCACATGTCCCAATGCTCCCTTCTCTTTATGCAGTCTTCTAATGGATACACTTTCATTCTCACCAGTGACAATGGATTCTCTAAAATGGTTCACCTCAGTCCCCTGAAGAAGCTCCCCTATGCCAGAAATGAGGGAGATCTTGGCCAAGAAGTTGTTTCATCTCCATTGGATTCCAACAGACATTGTTTTGGATGGGGTACCCAGTTTATCTTCCGATTCCGGAGTGAGTTCTGTTCTTTGCTGGGAGTTTCCATCAGTCTGTCTTCTTGTTTCCATCCTTGGTCCAATGGCCAAACTGAGAGGGTTCAGATGAGAAACTGAGACCAAACTCCACATCCAGTTTTCTTCTGATCCTTTTAAGTGGTCTAACCACCTCCCCTGGGAGGAGCATGGCATTGATTCACTGCCTTCTTGCACCACGGGTCTCTCAACCTTTCTCTCTAGGTTTTTAACCACCTGAGTCCATCTGCTGATGCAGTGGCAATGAGATGCCAAAGAGTTTGGAGGAAGGCCAGAAGAGCTATCTTCAAGATGTATGGAGCGCAGGTCAGAAATCTAAGCATCATCGAATTCCTTCCCCTCATAACCAGGTCATTACGATCGTGAGATCGTAATGACGCCAGATCGTGAGCCCAGTGCATGTCAAACCCGTCCAGCTACTCCACACCATGAAGATTCAATGACCCTCCAGGGTTGAAGGGCTTGTTCTGGGTCAAGCCCTACATTGTGCCCAGTCTTGAGCCCTCCTCTTTGCCCCCTCAAATCTACCCGGCTTCTTAATGGAAAATTCAGCTACACTGTGCAATGGAATTGTGGCCTAATGTTCCTAATAGATCTGGTATAACTGACTCATCTCTTATTTTTAAACATTTGCACAAAATTTTGCCTTATTATGGCACCTTTTCTTGTTTAGTGCACCAGTTTGTAACCTTGCCTATGTTAACTTCCAAATAAAACAATAGTCATTAAAACCAAGCACTTCAAATTTAGGACATGAGTCCAAAACCCAAGATCTGTGTCCCTGAATGCATTTGCAATCTTCAACTGGGTTGTTTTTTTCATTATATAACTGTGTATGATTTTCACACTACGCATAATTCTTGAACAGATGAACATGATGCCTTCATGGATCTTGAAATTGTACCAAGGATCAACCAGACATGGGGTGACCTTCAATTCTCTTCCCTCTAACTTGCCTGATTTTTATGTCACACAATGAAGTAGTCTGTTTGATATGTTGCATTAAAAAAAACACCCGTACTTTTATTTCCCTGAAATGCTGGGGATTAATATATCAGAAGCTTAGAAAGTTTCAGACATCAGCTTTATATCTGTCACAACTGTCTCCCTGCTCCATGTCTATGTTGTAATTCTCTACCCCATCAGTTCAGTAGTGTTTTTTTCTTCAACCTTATGAGCACTGACTATTAGCTGACATAGAGCATTGCGTTTGCTGTAAAGAGGTGCGTTTTCTAAACATCAACACACTAGCATCCACTTTTGGCTATTTTCTAACACTATTTCTCAGCCGCAAAAATAACTTATTCTACCTGTTATTGTGCAGATCTACCTCAGGACACCTCTTACTCATCAGGGTAAACTGCAGTGGTGCCATATTCTGTCTGAAATGGAGGTCTTGGAGTTTTTTTTTTTTAAATAACTTTTTGCTGCTCCACAGCTTTTATATGATGTTAGAAAAGTCCACCATCCTGCTGAGGAAATAGAGCAATTGTAAAAACCAAGTCAATAAAAATCTTCTGACTCTAAGTTACCAAAGACATACAACAAAAACGGCTGTTAAAGACTGTTGTTTCTCCTACATTTCATGTCACCAGAGGTGGTTAATGCAGGGTTCATAGAGTAAAAACCCACCTATTTTCCTTCATCCTGTTCAACTAACCAGGTAATTAGTAAAAATGTATGTTTTGCAGCTAGAATTGTAAATGCTTTAATTTTATCTGTTCAGAATTTTTACTTTCTAGACTGTAATTGTCCGTCTAGTAACATAACACGTTTCTTTATTTCTCATTTTGTTGTTTTGACTATCTGAACTTTGGTAGTTTGCTATTGAGCTGAACAGTGTGTTCAATACCAGAATTCATTTTAGTATCAATTCTTGCAATATCATTGTTGAAAAATACTTTCCTCAGTAAGTAGTAGGAAGATATAATTTATTTGTTAATCGCTCAAAATAAAAGTGTTCATTGTCGGTTGTTTTCTTCCTCTCCCGACAGTTTTGCAACTTGATGCAGAAAATAATGTGTAGCTTTCATACTAAACGTTGGCAGTAGAGAGAAATTTGAAACAATCGACATAAAAGTCAAATGTATAAAACTTTGTGTACACATTTTACCATTGTACATCCTAGTTTGAGTAGAATTCACAACAGCCCCACATGCATTTTTAACAGCACTGTGCTTGCCCCTAAATACATATGAAAATCAGTACAAATACCTGGAGGGCACCAACTATGTCTTCCAATACCCACTGGAACTTTTTCACTTCAGATACAATACTGGTATTACAAATTTCAGTATTGCCCAGAACGATATCGGCACAAACCAAACGTACGTTTAATACTCATTTTGTAGTGTGGGTTGTTAGAAAAGTCTTGATCCGTGACATTGTACAACAAAGAACAATAACCAGGTATGATAACAATAACAGGTATGAAAACAAATGACCAATGAGTTATAAACCAATAAGTTACATAAACTTTAAATAGAAAATAGATGCAGGCAATATAAACCGGTTTTAGTTTTTTAACTGATATTGGACCAGTATTAATATCAGATTGAGACATTCCTACACCTCAGGAATATTTGTTACAGCCAACCCACAACCTAAACAAATCAGCTGAAAATAAAAGTGTCCACTCATAACAGTCTTTTCTAAAAGGTTTCTCCAAATGTGCAATAAAACAGCATTAATTGAGCTCAATAAATCATGCACTGCATAAAGCTTTAATTAAGGTTCTCAGTGCTGCATATCACATTTTACAGTTTCACAGGATAAATTTTAGTTTTATTTTTCCACAACACATTGTCTCATCTAACCAGACATCTCTTAGCTGTTTCTCTTTTTAATGGTCTCCTTTTCTGGCCTGCCAGCATAAATGGCTGACCATGTTAGAATGATGGTTTTAACATTACTTCATCAGATATTTAAAGCTGAAGATACAGTTTTATAACCCTTTCCTGATTTAAACTATCTCAGGTCTTCATAATAGGTCATTTGAGTTGGTTTGTTGATGTTCTCTATCAAACTTCTTAGAGTATAGCTATGTTTATAATGATAGCATTTGCTAGTTAGATTACAATGAAATTAAGTATACTTCTTTGAAATTTATTTTGTGATATCAGTATAAATGGGTATGAATACAAGTGTGGACCATATTTTTCTGATTTTCCTTTTTTTTTGTCTATATTAGAAGCCTAATAAACTGCATTTTGCAAGTAAAATCGATATTCTGGATTGTAAGGTTTTTCAGCAGGCCATTGCATTAAAATTGTGTGATTATATTGTCTGTATGACCGCAGTTCTAAATGTTTTCCCTTAATAGGTCAACTTATACAGCTGTGATACTCAGAAATATGCATTTCACGTAGTCTTGAGCATATAGAGACAAAAATAAAGTGAGCTTTTCTGAAAGCTGGCACTCGAGGATTTTCAGCTGCTGTGACTCATGTTGTAAAACATGTATATGAATGTTGAATATAAGTCGATGTCTACTTCTCTCACCAGGACTCGCTTGATGCAGAGCTTCAAAGAATCCCACTCCCACGAGTCCCTTCTTTCCCCCAGCAGTGCTGCAGAGGCTCTAGACCTAGTTCTGGATGAAGATGCCATCATTAAGCCTGTCCATTCTAGCATTTTAGGACAAGAGTACTGCTTTGAGGTGTGTAAATCTGTTTAACCTTTTCTTTCTTTTTGCCTGCCTGTCACCTTTTTTTCTTCAATTGAAATTATGTAACATTTAAAGTAAAACTGCAACACTGCTTTATTTCTCTCCAGAGTTTTTGATAAATACACTGACCTTTTAGTTAAATAAAGCTGAGAAAATGTAAAATATGATCAGATCCATAGCTTTTGTTTGGCAGAAATGCAAAACTATTTTTGGAAATAAGGTTCAACGTGTAGCATGTCCCCATAAAATTTTTAGGAAAAACTATTTCTGTGGTCAAGTTAGTCATCTTAATCCGTTCTCAACCTCTCTGCCTACTCAAAGGAACCAGTGCTATGAATTGTGAAAGAATACACATCAATGTCCAGTTTTTATAAATGCTGATGGGTGATGAAGCGTTAAGAACCAAAACCAATGAGCTAACCCATGAATCTCTCCATGCCTTGAATAGGTTGTGTGCTTCATGATACTCTGCAATTCAGGGGTCAAATTTCCCACGCAATTCTATGGATTTGATGTCAGTTGATACTGCATGTGCATCCCTGACAGCTTTGATACAGGAAGTTGTGATTGCTTAAATAGTAGTAACAGAAGACTTGTTTGACATGGTGCTTGTTGCTATCATAAAATACGCAGTGCTGTACGGCCTGTCTGTGTGCTCCCATGTCAGCTTGTCTGTTGGCTGCAGTTACCTGCATCAACAATCATGTGAATGCTGAGTCTCATTTCCTCATCCTGCCTCTAGTTCCTTTAATCCTGGGGGGTTTATTGGTGTGGCAGCTTGCCAGTCCAACACAGGGCAACACAAAGAAAAACTGGACAATTTAAAGTAGTTTATCGCCTAATATGCATATTTCTGTCCTGTGGAATGAAGCTAGAATGTCCAGGTAGAACAAACAAAACACCACTCAGAAAGGTCGCTGAATGAGAACTAAACAGGACGTTATTACTACAAGGCAACAGTTCTGAGAGCTGTGCAACTGTCCTTGCCTAATTGTGATAAAGTTCAGTTTATTGTGGGATTTATTGCTAAGATTTTTATCTAAGCAAGCCAACTGGAAAAAGTTTGCCATGAAGGTTTGCACAGAGCATGCATAGATCAATAGAGGTCAGCTCATTGGCCACTATTGAGCAATCAATAAAGGTTTTATTCATCTAAAGCTTCATCAAATGTCCCCCATATTTTTAATTAAAAAGATTGCTCCTATAGTTATCTGTAAATAGAAATTTACTGGTCGGAGGCTTATTAAGAGTCATACATATCTTTACACACAGTACTGCACTGTGTTGATGCACTGGAACCAATCTGACCTCAGGAATGTGCAGATAACTGTGCTTGAAGAGCCATGTTGCACTAAGAAATGTACAGATTTCACTAAAGCCTCTTAGAAGAACCCTCCCCCACCCCCCCACCCCACCCCCCACAACCCCCACCCCCCCAAAAAAAAAATAAAAAAACACACAAAAAAAAAACAGTTTACATATGTTAAGGAGAAGAAGAAAAGTGGTGAAACAGAAGAATCAAAACAATAGATTTATGTTATACAAAAAGCTACTTAGAAAATAATCAATGGCAAAAGTAATTACAAGGTTTGCAAAACAAAGACATGTCAACGTCACAAAAACTAAATAATGTGTTTCGTCTGTAGGTAACCACCAATTCAGGGACAAAATGTTTTGCCTGCCGATCAGCTTCAGAAAGAGACAAATGGATTGAAAATCTTCAAAGAGCCGTCAAACCTAACAAGGTATTCTCAGTGGATCATTTTTTTGCTTAATTAACTTAAAAATGTAATCCTCCAGGGCTGTTTAACGCAGAAATAGCACTCTTTTCAGGACAACAGCAGGCGGGTAGAGAATGTGCTCAAGTTGTGGATAATTGAGGCCCGAGATCTTCCAGCTAAGAAACGCTACTATTGCGAGCTGTGTCTGGATGACATGCTGTATGCACGCACCACCAGCAAACCACGCACCGATACAGTCTTCTGGGGAGAACATTTTGAGTTTAACAATTTGCCCACCATTCGTAGCCTTCGTTTGCACCTCTACAAAGAGACTGACAAAAAGAGACGCAAGGTAAACAATACACTTTGGTACTTTGTATATATGCGTGTTTTAAAAAACTGCATTTAAAATAAAATGTATGTTGTTTGCAAAACAGGAGAAAAGCACATATATTGGCCTTGTCAGCATCCCAATATCCAGCATCACAGGCCGGCAGTTCGTGGAGCAGTGGTACCCAGTGATACAGTCCAGCGTTTTAGCCAAAAGTGGTGGTGTTGGTAGTACCAAAGTGATCAATGCTTCACTACGCATCAAGTCCCGCTACCAGACCATGAATATTCTCCCAATGGAGCTGTACAAGGAGTTTGCCGAATACATCACAAACAACTACCGAACACTGTGTGCAGTACTAGAGCCGCTGCTGAGCGTCAAGAGTAAGGAGGAGGTGGCCTTTGCTTTGGTGCACATTCTTCAGAGCACAGGGAAAACAAAGGTAGGCAAAGTAACACATTTATTCTGACTGACTAATTAGCCTGACAATTTATAACTTTATAGTTTTGGCAAACAGCATATAGAAGGTAGTTTTTGACAAATAAACTGCTTTTTGCATGGGTTTATACACTAAGGGTAAAGCTTTCCTGTCTTGGTATTGATGGATCTTAAAACTGCATTAAACCCAGTTAATAATAACATATCAATTGATAGATTTAAAGAGTAGGTGGAATGCCCTCCTTTAGTACTGCTGCATTCCCATAAAAGACAAAGATTAGTTTATCACTTCTGTTTTATAATTTCTTAGTCATTCATTTGCTTGAAATGAGCATTTTAAATGTTATGCTTCATTTGAGATATTCTTCCGATGTTTTTGTTTTGTAAGTATTTTTCCTTAACATTTTCATTTTATTTTGTCTGTAACGTAGCTTCAGTTAACTTCAGTATTGATGGTGCTTTACAAATCAACTTACCTTACCTGCAGCTGTTGGATTTCATTAGACTCCATGTTGTATCTTTTCATAGGAGTTTCTTTCAGACATGGCGATGTGTGAGGTGGATCGGTTCATGGACCGTGAGCACTTGATCTTCCGGGAGAACACACTTGCTACAAAGGCTGTCGAAGAGTACCTCAAACTAATAGGTCACAGATACCTCAAGGAAGCTATTGGTAAGACTCTAGCTTTAGTGTTAATATTAAAAAAAGCGACTTGCCACATGGTGGCGCCTTTCGATTTATCTCCAGCAAATGAAAAGGTCTACCTAACAAAATGGCGTTTAGGTATTTTGATTAAGCTAACTGAAATTGTCTACTTTTACTTTACTCAGTAATAGGTAATTTGGCATTTTACTTCTTGGTTATAATGAGAAAAGTTATGCTAATGTTTCATCCTACTGACCTTCTCTCATGCTATATTTCCCTCTGTTAGAAATATTTGTTTTTCCTAAAATTCAAACTGTTTTAGGGCCTTATTAGTTTCCACTTTGTCCTAACCTTCCCATCATTTTTATTTTTTGCCGACTACACTAGCAGAAGTGCAGGAGAGTAATGCCACTTTTCAACTTTGGAAGTTGAATATTCTAAATTCCCAGCTGTAAATAAAGCAAACATCTCCCTATAAACGTGACTTGAGAATCGGAGATCCTTATGTTCAGTATCCTACATGGCTTATAAAATATGCTAATAGCAATTAGCATCCCAAAGTCAGCAAATGCCATTAGTTTTTTGACGTGCTGTTTTAACAATTTGAAATCCAACATGCCATTACTTCTAAATATAAATTTCGACTTCAAATGCAAGAACTTTTACTGGTAAAAAATGTATATAAATGGTTGAACGCATTTTGTTTTAAGTAAAAACTAGTGTTTTTTTCATGTCTATGTCTTGTTAAACCCTAATGTGATATTCTAAAATGTTTTAGTTATCAGTAGTAATTATTAATAATATATGTTTATGTAGATTTGTTGATTTAAATCACATCTTTCTATAAAAGGTGACACAGGTTAGAAAGGGGATTATTGATGTTATTTAGCCTGAGTTTAGTGCAGTGTTTCATGCATGTTTGACGAGCCTTGAAGCCGTCAGCTTTTTAAGGAATGATGGATGGAGGCAAAGGGATGGAGAAAGGTTTCAGAATTTGACGTGTAGAAGAAGTTTTTTTGTGGTATATTGTGTACCTGGAAGTAGTTTATGTAATTCTAATTACTTCATAACTTTTTGCCATAATGCTCTGTTTATTTAATATTAGATGTATTCCTTGTTTAGTCTGAAATACTTTAATATGATCGTTAAAGAGCTTTTCTACTGTTAGCCAGCGGGCAGGGCTAATGTTGATTGTTTCCATGCTGAACCACAGTGAGCACTCTCGTGTCCCCTTTAACCCTTCATAGTGTCAGTGACATGGGTATGGTGCTGACATAAAGCCCAGCCCTCCCACTAAACACACACCTGAGTTAAGTTTGATTTAATTTTGTTCTGTTTTTAACAAAAGTTTGTTATTCAGTGTGAATATAATACAGTGTTCAAAAACATGTTTCCAATATTTATATTTATGTCCAGTTTCTTTTTCCTTGCATATTTTGTTGAGATATGTTTTATTTTTCGTAGGGCGTCGGCAGCCCGCAGTGTTTGGGGGGGACTGCGGCATGAAAAAGTTTGGGAACCCCTGTAGTAACATGGGCCTTTTTCCCTGGATCTCATGAACACTGTTGTTCAACTTTCAGGTGATTTCATTCGAGCCTTATATGAATCTGAGGAGAACTGTGAGGTGGACCCAATGCGTGTTCCACCATCAGTCCTCGCTGACCACCAAGCCAACCTCCGCATGTGCTGCGAGCTTTTACTCTGCAAGATCATCAACTCCCTCTGGTCAGTTTATATTCATTTTTGTTGCCTATAATGAGTTTGATTTTATTTATTTTTGCCTGTTAACGGTATTTGTTGCACGCCTGGTGAAAATGTGTACAACAGGAGTTTATGTTGTCATCCGCTCCAGTAACATTCTCTTTAATGGGGCCCACAGCCCCAGTGATCCTCCACCAAACTTAGCAGTGGATACAGTGGATTTAAGGCCCAGCCTGCCTGGCATGTTTATTTTTTGAAAGGTTCAGTAATCCTACCTTAGAAATGATGTTCCAGTTAAAGCCCCTTTAAAGTTGATTTTTGCCTAGTTCATGTCATGCAGATATATGTTTATGTGATTTCTTAAATCTTTGAGTCAGGCAGATATCAGGCCTGTGTGTGTCTAGTAAAGTTAAACAAAAAAGTTATGGTTAATCGCTGTTGAAATTTGCATCTGCTCTACCTCATTTACACCTCGAGGAAGCAGAAAGCCGTAGATCACTGGTTAAAGCTTGCTCCTGTCAACCTGAAAAAAGTGTTTTGCATTATGTAAATGCTTCAGCTTCATTTATTTGACCATATTCATTATGGAAGCCAGTCTTAACTTTGGGTTATTTCCCTTTGGAGTTTATGTAACTAATTAGCAGTGAGAGATTTTTCTACTGTAACAAATAAATCAAAATCAAATAAGAAATTATCAAACAGAAACATTTCCACTTGGAGAAAAATGTCAGGTAACTTTCTATAAGTTTCAGTCTCCCTCCGTTTCCATCTCACCGTTTTCCCTCCCGCTTCTCTCGCTTCAGCATTTTTCCTCGGGAGCTGAAGGAGGTTTTTGCCTCTTGGAGAGCAAGATGCGCCGAGCGAGGGAGAGAAGATCTCGCCGACAGCCTCATCAGCTCCTCGCTGTTCCTCCGCTTCATGTGCCCAGCCATCATGTCGCCATCCCTGTTCAACCTGATGCAGGAGTACCCTGCCGAGCGCACGTCCCGCACGCTCACGCTCATCGCCAAAGTGATGCAGAACCTGGCCAGCTTCACTAAGTAAGTGTCTCCTTAGCTCTCTTGCTCTGATTGGATGTAGATATGCAGACACTCTGCACTCCTGTCAGGTGGGATGGTCGAACATCACGGATATAGAGGATTGCAGTTTTGCCTGCGAGGATTTAAGCTGTTACTCACACACAGTGAGCTCAGAGCCTCGCTGCAGTGACACATTTCTTTCAGTCTACAATCTCCACTGACACTCTGATTAAAACTGGAACACTGATGTGTTTATTCAAACCTTTGGCTTAAAAAAGGAGCAGTGATTAAAGCTTTAACGTTTGATTGTAAGTCATCAGTGGGAATTATCCAATTCAGTCAAAGAACATTTGATCCTGTACTCAAGCTTGGATGTTTTCTTTGTTTCTGATAGTAGAAATCATTTTTCTCAGATATCATTTTAAATATAAAATTATATCAGTAATGATATCGATTACTGATATTGTTTTGAAAAAAAGCTATCCAAAATAAGCTGAAAAAGTGATCAGATCCTAACAACTGAATGTGCAGCAACATCTGTAAGATGTAATAAGTCTTTTATATCACTGTGGAGGAAATATGGTCATATTTTGGTCAGTGAAAAAGATTCCTTTCAGTTTCAGTTTTGGATGTGCTTTTTAATCTTTGTACTCTGGAATAGTTGGAAGATAAGATAGAGAACAAGCAGCAAAGCTGCCCCAGACCATCAGACTACCATGTTATGTCGTTATATTGTTTTTCTGAAATGCTGTTTTTTTAAACCAGGTTCCAAACTTCCTAAAGATTCATCTTCAGGGATTATTTCCTGCTGTTCCATGTTTGCTCTATTTGTGAACGGGGTTTCCTTTGTTAGAGTTTTCCTTTTTCCTTTATTAGATCTTTTTCCTACTTCATGTTTTCAGACGGTACTTTTTAAAGTATTTCTTTGCTCTGCTGATTAGGTCATTTTTAGGACCGAGTGTGATTGAAAAAAAAAAGCGACAACAACAAAACAAATAAATAAATTAGAGAGTTTTTGAATGAAACAATGTGTTTTTGTCATTCAGGACCTGGTTAATTTAAAAACAATTTTTCCAAATATATTCAGTTATTTACAAACACTGTTTTTTTTACATTGTTTCTTTGTTTAAAAGTAGAACAAAATAAATATAAGAATAGTTTATATACATCCTGCATTTTATTTCAAATTCCTGAAAAATGTCACCATCCTGAAGGAGGTCTGATATAAAACGAATGCAGTGTCATTTATTTTACAGGATGCTGTATGTTGCAGCACTTAGATGTGAATATATTTGTACATTGAATACATTCCTTAAGTTAAAATCAGTTTGATTTAGTTTTCCAGTTTAAAACAAATGAATATGTATATGCAGAGTTTATAGAGTAAACAAAGCTAACGGGAATCCAGTTAGGTGCAATCTATTCATACCAATTTGTAATCCAGATCAGTTAAATGCAGTGTAGTTAAATGAATTTATTAAGTATAATTATAAGATTTCGACTTGAAAGCTGAGGGACTGCATGAATTATTCCTTTGATTTGATGTCATCCTGGGGGTGCACAGTGAGGCAGGGGAGAGTAGGAAGGAGAAATTCACTCCAGCAAAATCAGACATAGCCTCCGTCTGTCACGTCCACCTGGGAGGTGAGACAACAGAAAAGAGAGACAAACAAAACCAGCAGCAGGCTAGAAAGGCATTTTTCTTCCTCAGCACACCTGCGGGAACTTCAGGGTAACTTACTGCACAGACAGTCTGATTTTACATGTTTTTTATTGTCTTCTTGAACATGAAAATGTATCTTTAATAGAAGCTTGGTGTAAAAATAAAGGAAAAACTAGAAACTTTTATTCTTTGAGGTGCAGATCTTTGTTCATTTAGGATTCTTATTTCCAATAGTAAGACTCTTCCTTGTGTTTCACTAAAATCAATTTGTTTCTGTGCAGTAAAATGACAAACTAAGTTCTTCAGATCTATATGAGGTTTGATATTGTGCAGCACTTATCTCACACATCGATGATGCTCCAGACACTGTTTTTCAGATGTTTTGTCTCAGCTTGAGTTTCTGCAGGCCAGCTGTGTTATCAGATTGGATTAATAATATATAGCTCTGATATATCATGTTGTAGTTCTTATGTACAACTAAGAAACTCCTCGTCATCCTCCTGGTTTTATTTCTCAGGCTGCTAAAAGCACAGACCTGATATTGTTTGTCTTTATCACAGAATTTAGCTTTTCATGTAAATCTTTGGCATCTTCATTTGTAGATGTCTGCTTTCATTGTAACCAATGACTACCAGATTGTAGACTCACTTTCTTTTTCCTGCAAATTTCTTGTATTCATCACCTTTTCAGATTCGGACCCAAAGAGGAATACATGTATTTCATGAACGAGTTCCTAGAGATGGAGTGGGGCTCCATGCAGCAGTTCCTCTATGAGATTTCCAACATGGACACTGGAGGAAACGCCGGAGGCTTTGAGGGCTACATCGACCTTGGCAGGGAGCTGTCAATGCTGCACAGCTTGCTATGGGAAGTCATGGGACAGCTCAGTAAGGTAGGTCAGATTTTGTTGCTGTATCAATCACACCATCACTCTGATTTTTAATGGTTTAACATGAAAGACAGATTACATGTGGAATCAGTTGTTTGTAACATTTATCTCTATAGTGGTTTTATTGTGAAACTGATAAATCTGTTTTGTACTGAGGTGGATAATCCAGGTTCCAACCACATGCATTTCTAGCTCCACAGCATAGACAGGGGCTCGACCCGAATACCTCAATCAGTAAGGACACTTTGGCCATGGAGGAACTGCAAGGGAGGGAGGAGCTAGGACAAGGAAGCAGGATGCTTCCTAGCGCCAATACAGTTAGCATAGGGACCTCCTGACGTCTCTAGCTTCTACTAGGAGCGATTGACCATAATCCTTTGCATGACAGGACCTATAGGAACAACCAACCTCATTATTTCGTGACATGTGCTGCGTGTGTGACCCATGCTAAAGACCTAAACTCCATATTATCAGCCGTTCGCTACATTTGTGTAACTTTTGTTTATTGTAGTTCTTTTCTGGATGTAGTCCTAAGTTTATTAGTATCATAAGGACTTCCTTAAGGCTGTACAGATTCAGCACAGCAGTACAAAGCTCTACCTCCTTTGAGGTATTTGGATCGAGGCAGGGAATAATGATTAAATAGTTGTCTCAAACTCCAGTCCTCAAGGGTTCCTGTCCTGTAACACACCTAACTCTAATATAAGCTCAACAGCAGAGGGTTGAGTTTGACGACTCTTATTAAAAATCATCTTGAGAACAAAAATTAGGCAGCTTTATTTTTCTTTCTGAAGCTGGATTTACCGACCTCTGTTTATTTTTTATTTGTTACTCAAAAAAGTTCTCATATTCGTATATAGTCCTTTGAAGTGTTAAAAAAGTTACCCATCATGATACCATCTTGTATTTCCCCTCTTCGTGAATTTTTTTTACACAATTAAAATCATAAAAGTCCACCACATTGCAGGGAAGTCAGTATCTGGATAAGATAACAATCTTAAATGTTGCAATAGCTCTAACATTAATGTAGGTCGTTAGTTATATAATTTAGAAACCTCGCTATTTGAAATGCACAAATAAATTGGCTCTTTGGTACAATGAAAACATTTCTGTTTTGACTTGCTCTGATTGGTAATCAAGATGCAAAGTACGAGGATTTTTCCACTGTTCTTGGAAATAAGAAGTACTGCTGTTTATGGCAGATAAAGGCGTTAAATTACAGTACACACTTTGATGCTATTTTTAAGGTTATGGAAAAAAGATCAGGTGTCATGGAGCTCCGGTTTATTGTATTAAATCACTATGACAGACATTAAAACTGAAACGTGCTGCTCGGAGGTCAAATAGAGCTGAAACATCAGTAACACCAAGCAAAGCTTAATCTTACATCTCTACCCATGATGCAGGGAAGCAACATGGCCTATAAAGCAGCTTATATCAACATATTAAGCTCTTTAAAATGCAAAATTTTTTTGCTTCTCAGTCTGTCCTAGAGTTCTATTTTCAGTAAAAAAAAAAGATCTCGTATTCTCTTTATTCTTTTTTTTTTCGTTTCTCCTCTGCTTTATAACTTTTGAAAGTTTAAATGCTCTATTAGTGAAAGTTAATAATTTGTGCTTCTCTTTGACACTTTGAATAAAAATCTGAGTGCTGGACTAGTAAAACAAATATAATAAAAAAATGAAATAATTCACTTTAGTTTATCTCCCTTTTAGTTTATGGATAATGTGTATCTCAGGTGACTTGGATTAAAAATAGGAATGTCACCACTGGAAGCACCAGTATGAAGTTAGATCAGCTTTTTTTGTTTTGTTTAACATATTAAAATAATAAACAACATTTTTTTTGTTATAACTCTTCCTCAAGTAGAAAACAGCAATATATTTATTTACACTTGTGCTTTTTTATGGTGCCAACAAAAGTTATACACTGCACTTTCCTGTTTTTTATGCTTTTAAATCCCTCTTGCAGGATGCTATCCTTAAACTTGGACCCCTGCCGCGACTGCTGAACGACATCAGTGTTGCCCTGAGAAATCCGCAGCTCCACATGCCCACAAACCATCAGCCAGAGAGACCGAAGGACAGACTCTTCTCCCGCCCATCTTTCAATCGCCTTATGTCCTCTGATTTCCAAAGCCTTATGATGCGTGATTTAAACAGGTATCTTCTCATGCCCCCTGTTGTTTTTCCACATTTTCTGTTGTCATTACTTCTGGGCACAAAACTGCATTTGCATGTCCCTGAATAGAACAAAGTGCCAGCAGGATTGGTCCCCGCTGCGGCTCTATAAAGACCCGTGCATGACTGTGATTGCAAATGTGCACCTAGGCTGCATAAAGAGAGGATTTTCAGCTCCACAAGGGTGTTATTAAGAGGGACTCGTAAAAAGGCCAAGTGTACACAGGAAGTGAGAGTTCCACAGCTCAGAACAACCTCAGTGTATTACTGAAACCCATAATGCTAATGCTAATGCACCTCAATAGGCTTTCAAGCAGTTTATCAATCCCTAATTGCCAGCGCCATCTGTTTATTTAGTCTTTTCTCGCTTTGTTTTTAATTCTTTTTAGCTCTCCAGGATTGTCAAGAGACAGTTTCTGTACTGCACTGGGCTTTAATAGAAATGATAAGGAAAATAATTAAGAAAGTCAACTTCAGAGGAATAAACACTGTAGTGACGGGAGTCTGGTACCGGTTGCTCAGAAAGCTCAAATATCTGGAAAATATGACATGTGATGCATGAATTATTCACAGGATCTGAAGTGTTTTGGTCCATGTCCTGCATGTTGTTTCCCTGCACCATTTTTAACTGTGGAAATGTGTGAGGTATCATTTCAGTATTTTCTGAGAAGATTATGAAAAAAAATCTCTTTATTTCCAGACTTTACTCTCTTTCTAATTTTCTGCTTTATTTATATTTTCTTTTCATTTTACCTGCCTTTTCATGGTTTCCATATTTTTTTTCTTTCCTCCATTGTTTCCCTTTTGTCCAGCCTCCTCTTTTCTTTTATTCCTTCCTTTTATTCTAACACCCCCGTGTCTTTTCTTCTGTTGCCTCCTATCTTCCTTGATTATAATTTTTTTCAACCTTCTTTATTATATTCTTTTCTTCCTTGCATCTTTTATGCACCCTTCACTTTTTTATCCGATAGTTTTTTCCCTTTTCTTCATTGCCTTCTTAGTTTCTCTGTTTTTTCATACCTCCATTCCTTTTTCTTTCATCGTTTTTTTCCTTCAGTTATTTTGTGTTTTCTCTTTTCCCCTTCTTTGTATACTTTCCTTCCTACTTTTCTTTTTCCCCATCTTGTTACCCTTATCTTTGTTTCTTTTCTTTATATAATGCCTTATTTCTGCCCTTCTCTTATTGTTTGTGTCCTACCTTTCTTCCTTCTATGTGTCCTACTATCCTTCTATCCTTTCCTTACTCTTCTTCAGTTTTTATAGGTTCCATGTTGAAACCCCTCACGCTCTGTAGAATATCTGACATGCATTCACAGTGAGCTTTTTAGTTCACATGTTAAAATAAACATTGAAAAAAGCTAATTGTTAAAGGTTGGGCTTTTATGATCTGAATTATTTACATTGATTTTACATTTACATGATTGTGTAGGAACCTATACTGATACCATACTATTAAGGCATTGATAATAAAGGATTAAACAGGATAAACCAGCTACAATAAACAAGTCAAACCAGGTCTCACTAATGTTGAAAGCAAAATAATAAAAACAGGTTTAAGAAGAATTTCATTGCACAGTGTTTGCATAATTAAAAATGCATGTAATTCATGCGTAGTGTTGAGTCTTACAGATACGTGTGTGGGAATAGAACCAAGCATTTATGTAGCCTTGGTCCCAAACAAGTGAATAACATCAGTCTGCATTTGATGACAAATACATAATCCATTAGAGCTCAGGGACATCCCTCCATAGATTTCTGTTATATCTGTTCTTCCGCCTGTCTGCAGCTCCATAGACATCTCCCGCCTCCCCTCGCCCACGACTGGAGTCTCAGCTGTAGAATCCCTCTCCTCCAATCTGAATATGAGGCGTCAGGCAGAACGAGACCTCCGCTCTTCGTCCAGGGAAGTGTTCTATGTTACCCGCCCACCTCTGGCTCGATCCAGCCCCGCATACTGCACCAGCAGCTCTGACATCACAGAACCCGATCCAAAGGTAGAGCTTGTTAAATCCTAGCTTGTTTATTTCTTCATCTAATACAATAATTTTCTTTTTTAAACTCTCACAAATGTAAATAAAAATCACTACGTTTGTAAATTTAACTGTTAAGGAATCATACAAAATTTTCTTAGTTAAGTTGTGTGGT
>JAUZNJ010050667.1:39313-55034 GCA_034780135.1 Jordanella pulchra | reverse complement strand
CAATGACTGATATCTTAGTTAAATAATAAGTTAAGAAAACAATACAAACATGGATACATAAAGATTGCATTGGGTTTCTCATTTCATCCAGAAAATGTGGTGTTTCTTTTAGGCAACTATCACTCTTGTTCTGGGGACAGTTTGTCTTCCTTTTCGACCCCACAGCTGTTTCCTGCAAATTAAAATTATGAGTGTTGATTGCTTATCCAGCCCCACTGTGCTGTCGCCAGCCTGCTGGGCGGTCGCTCTCAGCGTTTCTGTAGTAAGTACGGTGCTCTGTGAAACTCCTGACTTGTATCATATTTTGATCTTGTGTGCTACACCGGTATGTACCAGAGTGTTAAAGGGACTGAAATTACTTGAACTATTTCCCACAGGAAAAACCTGCAAGTCCATGTTTTTAGCCTGATCTGTTGTTGCTCATCAGCAATGGAACAACCTGCCGCTTTACATAAGACAGCCTCCTTCACTGCTTCCTTTAAAACTCAGCACAAAACCCACTATTATTCTCTGACATTATAACCAGGGACACTTAACTTTGGACTTTGTTTTAAATTTGGTTTTAAATTTAATTCATCATCTTGTTTTTCTTTTAGACTGTCGGTTTTGTTTGTAGTCTATGGGATGCTTACAGGGTCTTCAACCATTTGCTGTTTTTAAGCATTTTATAGATTGAGTGGTATGTTTGGTAGCTTAAATTTTCCCTGCAGATTAAACTTTCTTTGTTTTTCTCCACGAAGAATCGTACCCGGACATATTGTGACCTCCACCTTCATAGATCATCACCAAAATGTTATCATTTGCAATGGTTATAATATGCCCCTTCTGTGAAAATTTGAGCAAAATCCACCCAACACTTTTCAAGTTATTTTGAAAACAAACAGACAAACAAACTTACTAACGCCAATGAAAACATAACCTCCTGGGTGAAGGTAATCTGGCATTGACAAACTTTTCTTGATCCAGTTTTTCCACAATGATTCCTACCTCTGCCTATCAAAGAATAATGTAATAAATCAGAGGTGCTTGATGGCAGGATTTCCAGCTATTTTCTTCTATTGCTCTGAGAGCCCATTGTCTTTGTCTTTATACAATCAGCATCTCCCTAAAAAGTTTCCCCCCTTTATGTGGTCCAACACCTTTTGGAAAACAAGATTGAGTAGCTTTAATGGGGTCACGTTGATCTGACCTCTAGTTGACTTTGACACAACAGTCCCTTCACATCTGGATTAGATGTATCTGCAGCTCATAGCAGTGAATTAGTCATAACTAAATGGTGGGCTTCATAACCCTGGGCTTCCACTTTACACTTAAGCACCTATGTAAAAATATTTATTCACTACAGTGTGTCTTCCGTAGAAGATACTCATTTTCCTTTAGAGTTGGACTCCAAACATGTGACTGGCTTTTGTCTCAAGGCAATAAGACAATTCAGGATGTTTGTTCATGTTTGTTTCCACATCCTTTCATGTTGTTACCTTGCGCCTGTAGTCCTTAAAGAACATTTGTCTTGATTTCAGGACCTCCCTGGAGAAACATGAATGTAACATCTGCCAAAGATAAACATGACTTCAACTCAGCATTGTGTTTGTGATTCTCAGAAAATTAGCAATGCAGTAATTGTAGCAGAAATAAATACAAAATGAATTATAACTAAAAAACTCTGGACATACATTTGCTTTGAAAGTTAGCATTTTAAACATTATTATGTTCATTTTTATTTAAAAATGATTTGTAGGTATTTATTAAATTGCGTATTTGCATGCCTGATATTTTCATTGACATGTCTGTAGCAGATGGCTGTATGTCTTTAGACTTCATAAACTGTAGGGTGAAAATCCATAACTAAAATGGGAGAGCATTTTATCTATTTAAGAAGTTAGAAAGTATGAGGGAATGTTTATGGTTTCAGCACCTGAAGAGATGCCTCTATTATTGCTATTTAGTAAACAGTGAAATAATTAAAAAAAATCATGTCAAATACATTTAGTTACCAAACATGAATAAGAAGTTTAATTATTTCTTTTCTGGATCTGCTTAAAACAGTTTTTCCTATTGATTTCAATGCTTTTTTGTTGTTATTAGGGTCATAAAACAACACAGAACCGTTGTCAGTCAGTTCCAAAAACTTTCTGGGGCGATTGGTTAACCACTTCCACATAGATCTTTTTATACACTTTGGAAAAGACGGCTGGGAAAAACTACCAAATACTTGTTGGTGCAAATAGTTGTTGCACAATAAAGTATCACATTTAAGGGGGAGATTTGCAATTATAATTAAAGCCAGATTGGTTGGCATTAAGTTTTCTCTTCCATGAAAATCTCAAAGAGCGACTTTTGTATTATTTCACATCATCTTCGGCTGATAATGAAATTAATGTGATCTGAAGATCTTAGAAAAATATTTCAATCAATTCTCCCATGTGTATCTTGAATCTTACATTATAAAGATCAGAGTATAGATATTTTTTCTACACTGATCTGTGTTGTTACATGTTTGGTATTTATTTTATATTGTAAAATACTTAACCAATCGTTTTATTGGACATCATGAAGTTGCATCATCCAACTCTTGGGGAGCTCCTCCTAAACCCAGACACTTATTAGAGTCATTGCTTATGTTTTGTTTTATAAACAAAAGACATAAGCATGCAGTTGATGCAATGCACAGATGGCGAGTGGTAAACAATGCAGAAACACATCATAAATCTTTTGTACAATATTGCATGAAGACAAAATGTTTAACTCACCATCCAACAATGCCTCTGTTTTGTTTTTCTGTTTTGGCTTGTAGA
The DNA here is from genome assembly GCA_034780135.1 of Jordanella pulchra. Lineage (NCBI taxonomy): Eukaryota > Metazoa > Chordata > Actinopteri > Cyprinodontiformes > Cyprinodontidae > Jordanella > Jordanella pulchra. Next base: position 52,239 of record JAUZNJ010050667.1, on the reverse strand, counting down.
AACTTTCAGAACTATTGCTTATGAAAAAATAATATAACACTAAAACAGACAGATACAAACTTTATTTATCTGAGGAAGAAATGTGGAAATCAACATAATTTATAGTATCAGTCATCTCAAGTAGACATGTCCTAATTACAGGACATATTATAATTCTCCTCTCACTGATGTTTAAAAGTTCTTCAAAATGATCCATTAGCATCAGAATTTCTGGGTGCAAGTAAGCAGATTGTATTAAATAAACTATTAATGTTTGAAACTGTGGCCACTCTTGGGTAACTAAATGTTCTGATTTGTGGGTGATTCTTGAATATTTCACTTCTGGCCAGCAAATCGAAACAATGTCCTCCATTTGACTGAGTCAAACTAGAAAAAGGCTCTTTTCCTAAATGAAAAAACACACCTTTGCATAATGAACTTAAAACAGAACAGGTAAAGGATTTTAAGAAACTGCATTTTAGATCTGTTCCTCCTAGGCCACTCTGTTAGCTTTGTTTCCCTGCAGATGATGGTCTCCCCCCAGTTATTTCGTTCTCCTGGTGCTTGCTTTTGTTTCTCCAAGTAAGTAGCCCTGTAATGAACAAGCAATGTGTCCAGGGTGTACCTCATCTTTTACCAAATGATCCTCATATTTGTGTAGAGTTTCCATGTTACTAATGACTGCATTATAGGATAAATGTACTTTCAAAAATATATCAAATGTATTTTCATGTATAATCTGTGGACTGCTTACGGAACAGTTTGAGTCATGATCAAATTGTTACTTCTGCCAGATTTTAGGACTCTTTTGTGTGGGTCTTTATTCAGCTTCTTTTTCTTTTTTTTTTTTAGTGTAGTCATTAAAGTTGTCTGGAACATTCGCAGGTCTGGAACATCCGTATCTCAGTGACGTGAGCCAGTGGGAGTCTCACCTCCCCCCTTGGAAGAATGTAAACCTTTTGGCTCTAGTTGCAGTTTGAAGAGAAAACAGCTTCAGGGCTGCGACTGTATTGCACGTAATCGGTGAAAGAGAATTCAAAACTTTTGGGTTTTCATGAAGGTCTACATACAGATGTAATCACCCTCCCTGTTTAAATGGAAAGATGCAGAGAAATAAATGTTTCCTCCTGTTTAAATCATGAACAACTTCACAAAACTGAATCCGTAGAGGTTTTTCAACATGCAGCCAATAAACTTTACTGCATGTTTGGTATTTTGATGAATCTGCTTTCTATAACATAGTAGCATGTTTTGCAGTCTTTTTTTATGTTTGTTTGTTTTTCCCCTGAAACCCCTCGTGGTTTCCCCTTATCTAAAAATGTTTTTGATTTCCAAAGTAGATTTGGAACGCAACTTATTGAGGCAAAAGTATCTTAAAGTTTGGGTTTCCTTAGCCAGTCTGAGTTTATATTATCTTCTTATTAGAGTTAAAATGTACACATTTGTTTTTTTAAATTTATTGCCATATGTTCTGTTGAAATAAACTACAGTGTTCTAGTCAGAAAGAGTCCTACACAACTTATATTTATTTACTGGTCTTGTATGCAAATTCAATCCACACGATTTTTCTAAAAATGTAATCTTATTTCTAAGAATTTTATTTTATTTTGATAAAAAGAATAAAACGTTTAGGGACATCGGTTTTGATTTATGAATGACAATGTGACAATTGAGTTTTAAACTCCCAATATTAGTTTACAAACTTTTTTTTTTTAACAGTGTCCTGTCTGGCGTTGTGGCAATAAGAATAATTGTCTTGATGCCAAACAGAGCCCAACAGATTTTGCTTTCACAAGTGGAGCAGTAGGGCTATCGCCATAGTGTTCCGCTTGTTTTATGCATATAAACTGCTTTATTATAATTATACAAACTTCTATCAATTTGCTTCTATCAAATTACGTGACTCCTTATTTATTGTCAGAATTAGTAACATTTAATTTTTACAGGAATCCAAATTGGCTGTTCAAACTCCAAAATAAATGATTGATCAGTAAAAGCCTGTACATCTCTATAGCTGCTGGTCATTAAGAAGCAGTTTGTCATTCTTAACCATGGACTACCTGGGATTTGCTAAGCGGGCTGAAAAAAAATGTAAAGACAGAGATATATTTATGTAAAGTGGTCTTCACTAAAAATCTTGTTAAATAAACGATGCTTTGGATTATGCTCCCATGTACTGGATGCAACTTATATGTATGGCTATCAGTTTTTTTTTAAGTGATGCAACAAAACAGTCAAAGCAAAACTTCCACCTGGGTGTTGATATCTGCTCCAGTGATAAACAGACTTTAAAAATGTCCTCAGTGTTTTAAATGCAATATGATATTTTATTACTTTCAATTGTTCATCATACTTGGACACAATAGCTTATTGCCAGTTAATTGTTTGATGCAGTTATATTTTATTGTTATTGTTGTGCCATACTTAAAAGTATGTCAGCACACAATATATAAAACATTTCATTAAAAAAATATGTGTTATTACTACACCCTGATTTTACATCACTCTGGCTCTGGCCTGTTCTGACAGATCAAGCAAATGTTGCCTCTTGTTAAAGCTGCCACCTTTGCATTCCCAAATGTTGAGCAATGTGATTGATTGTTTTTACTTGGAATTATTCCAGTATTGTAATAACCTGAAAAAAAATGCCTTATATCACTTTTATAATAATAATATCTGTAAAACAAAATCTGTTTATCTTTGATTACTTCAGATTGGTTTTGACGACTGATTTATTGATAGTTACAGATGTAATATTTATCCACCATCAGTAGAGAAGCACTGTTGGTTGTTGAGTCGATGAACAGACCCTCATTTAGCTTTGGCTTCCTCAGAAAACTGTAAAGTTTTTTTCCATGGAGCATTTATTTGCTGACGTATAGAAATCCAAAGATATTTCCTTTCATGTTGTTTCCCTGGGCAACCTCAAATTCTTTTTAAGTAAGGCACATGTTTTTATTTTAGGAATCTATGTTTAGCTGTACATGGTAGTCAAAGTGGTCTTTGTTAATTATAAGCCTTAAAAAATACCACATGTTCATTCCATGGCAGATGTTTGTTGAAGTTAGGACGTCCCTTAAAAGAACTGAAAGGAATATGAAGGCTCTTAAACTATTAAAAAAAAGAAAAGAAAATCAGTAATTTAACTGAGGTCCACTCATAGTTCAGGTGTTATTAAAAGCTGACTGGCTGTTTAGGAACATGCTCTTGTTGTGTTTCTGTCCTCCTCCCAAAAAGACGTAGATTAATAGGGTTAACCACAGGAGCTCACCTTATGGTTCTGTTCCTAGGCAGCAGGAATACAAACAGAAGCAATGACTGGGTGGCTTCTTTCTGGGTTAGTGAGCCTCTCTTCTTCAAAAGTTTTTTTCCTTACATACTCTAGGCTGAATACAACATCTTTAAAACTGTGTCATTCATTTGAAATGAGCTGTTACATCCCCTAGAGAGTTTGTAGTGTGGATGAGAGAGTGGAACAGGACCTTTCCTACAGTAGAGCTATTGTAATGCCTTACAAAAAAAAGGTTTTGAGATCATGTAGATGTTAGACACTACAAAGTTTGTCTTTTGTTTCAATTAGTTTAAATTTGAAATCAGTTTGATGTCTGACGACAAGATTCGTTGGCTTTGTGCTTATAGGTTGTAGATTCCTCCCAGTGAGCATCCTTTACTTTTTTCAACAATGTTTCACTGAAATTAGCATTTGAGGTTCTCTGCCGTAAAAGGTAGCCTGTCCTCCTGCCCTCCTTACACTTTCACTCATGCATGGGCTTATATTCCCTGCCTGTGTTAACACAATCCTTACTGTACGGCTACTTTGCCGTGTGGTTCTCACTAGCATTTGGGCATGTCACACTTGGAGTGCAGGTTTGGCCATTTATACTTTCCATGACTCTGCAGTACTGTCTGGCTGTGGTTGATTGAGGAGGCGGTGAGGTTTTGGTACCCCAGTAGGAAGCTTTGGCCTATGCTGCAAATGTGGTGTGTCAGCATGTGTATTGAAGCTATTCTGATTGCATTCAGCCATTGATTTAGCATCAAGCCCTTGTTCTGATTGTGCATACAAAGGCTTTGGAAGTTAACTCCCCTTTGAAGAGAAAAAGTTTCAGCAGAACCCGTTGTCTTGTAAGTGTCCACCTTTTTTTTATTTACCTTGGTTTGAAAAGACAAAGCAGACACACAATCAGTCTATTGGATGAAGAGAATACATAGCATCAGTGACCGTGCACCACCATTACATGAAGAGTAAACAACTGCGTAGTAACCACTAGTTCTGACTGTATATAGATAAGACTACAGTGAAACCCGCCCTAATACCAAAGTCTTGTGTTGCTTATGGATGCAGTATATACCTCCAAAGCAGTCATACTTTGGATGTAGATAAACCATCTCCATTGTTTCTCCAAAAGAGAAAGCACCAAAGTTTGCGTGCAAGCTTCACTAATATGTACACATTCTGAGACCAATCAGTTTGTAAAAAAAATGAGAAAACGCTGAAAGCCACACAATAAACCTGGGTCATTTGATGTAAAATAAGAAATGTCCATTTTGACCACATAGCCTAGGGCTGATTAAAGCCAGGCCCAGAGAATAGAGGCTATCCCCTTGGCCTACACCACAAAATAAAGAAAATTATGTTTCACACTCACCTTGAAAAACAAACATGCTTCCAGATTTTTGTCAGTTCTTATTTGCTCTCTGGTAAACACGCCAGGACTCTGTTAAATAATCATACAATGCAGGCCACTCAAGGTTTGGGCAGTCAGTAGGGTTGTTTTCCCATCGTAGTTAAGATATCTTATATGGACACTCGTTGAAATATCTGCACCCATATTTTGGTTGAAGTTTTTCTTGGTATTCATAAATCATTATAACTTAAACCACATGTAAAAATCCACTGAGAGTACTGTCTGAATATCCATATCTGTGGTTGCTAAGCACATTTTTGCCCCTTCTAAGATGGTGGTGAATGATCACAGTCGGATATGACTTTGGCAAGAAAAAAAAACAAGGGTAAAAAAGAAACAAAGGGCCACAGTATAACAAGAAATTACTAGCAGCTACAGCTCAGTTTTTTGCTCCCACCAGTAAGGTGACACAGAAAACACCGGGTAGGGTATAGCCTGGAGAAGGAAAACCCAAAGGAAGGCATAAAATGGCAATAAAATTCTACAATAAATGCTGAAAATGCATCCATGGAAATCAGGCAAGAAATGCAGTATGTCTTCCAGAACCATAAGCCTATTGCAACATAATTATAGAGCTTTAAGGCAAAATGTGTTTATTTATAAAGCACTGTTCAGTAGGAAGGCACATCATAGTGCTGTATGTGAAAAAAGGGATAATGGGAAAATACACTGAGAAAAGGGCATTGTTGGGGCATAAAGGCAATTAACTTTATGAATATGAATATTTAAATAAAGAAATAAATAATTAAAATTATAAGCTAATTATAAAAAGGAATAATAAAATGATTAAAAAACTATTCCTCTAACAGATGCACATATTTGACAGAGATGTTTCAAATAACTACATACGTAACTGTTGTTGAACACATCAAGCAGTCAGTCTGCTACATCAACATGTCCTGTTTGTGCTGTTTAGCAAAAGAAAAAGCTAATCCACAGCTGTCCTGGGCAGATGCACCGGGGACATTTTTGTTACACAATGATTGCTTGTAGAAAAACGTCACATAATATTTGAGAAAAACCCATATTCCTAGTGCAATTCCAACTGCTAAACCTTTGTAAACATCCAACGAGTTCTACAATAATATGGACTGGCTTGCAACCGATTAGCGTTTTCTTTTTTTTTGAAAACCATCAATATTGAACACTATTATAAACATATGAGCTGCCTTTCCTTGGTCATTGCCAGTACTCACAGCTGTTAAGGCTTTGTGCTGACATTTACACTCCCAACTGTCCTACGTCCCGTATTATCATGAAGATTTTTGGGAAGACATCAGGGGGTGTTATTAAATACCTCACAAAACTTAATCCAACCCTCGTGGCATGCAAGTGTAAAAACATTCCTCTGTGGATTGCAGAGTGAAAGTTAGAATAAATACCAGCCTTCTCCTACTCTGCAATTTAAGCACTTTCTTCTTGTTTTGTAAAGTCTCTGTTTTTATGCTGCGCTGACATGCAGTGCATGACATTCCTTATTTACCTCCTCAGGCTAAAATAACCATCATGACAGCTTTTCCACTGATATAACTGTAACAAATGTGTAGTTCAGATGTTATGCCTGGTTACTTTATTTCCTGCTATCGCTCTTTCTTTCGGTACAGCAATATAAATCAAAGCTTTTCCCAGCATTGCGGCGAACGGCATAAGTGAATAAAAAGAGCTGATGTGTTTCCAGGGAGCAGGTAATAAATATATCTGGAACAGCACTTGTGGATTAAGGCTGCATAGTTGGACAGTTTCAAGTCTTTGTTCTGAGTGCACAGCGACAGGAAGACAACATGAAAAAAGCTGATTTCTTTCCCAGGGATACAGAATGAGTCAGATGTGACCAGGGAGGAAGAAAGGTCAGCAAGTGGCTTACAGACAGAAGTTTGGATCCACCACCACAGATACATTACTAGTTATTGCCCAACTCTACACAAATTCCTATATATTTAAATTCCAATACAAAAAAAGCTGACATCTGTAAAAACTCAGTTGTTATTAATTGTGTTGGTCAAGCTTATCATAAAGCTTTGTTAAGGCAGGTCTGGTAGAGTTTTTCTCCTCCAGATTGTCGGGGATTTCCTTTCGTCCCTCCGGGGCATCCTGTTATCTGATCTGTGACTCCATGAACAGACCTATTTCCAGTCACAGAGCCATTACCTTTCCTCTAGATCGCTGAAAAGGATTAATTTTGAATGTAATTTTCCATGTTTAGCTAAAGCAGTATTGGACTATTAGGCCACTGGTTTGAAACTGTTAGATTGTTGAAAGAAAACAGATTAATCTGTCTTGTCTATGAATATCTGGGATAACTTAAACCAAAACAAGAGGAAACTTTATTGTTAATAAAGTAACAAAACAGACTTTATAACCTTTCTATGGGAAGGAAAAGCTATCCCAAAGTTTTCCCCCATTAATCAGATCAACTTGGCCTTTTTTGAGTATACATTTATAGAGAAGCATACAGAGCAGGGGCACAGCTAGATGTTCTCATAATCAAGGGTTTTCTCACAAAATATTTCATTATTATAGGGAATATTTGGTAGAGCAAAAATGTATGAAATTTTTTAATTTATTGGTTCAGTCACAGTATTAATTCAATATTTGCCTTTACCTAACCTACATTCTAGTGGTCCTATTTTTTTATAATAATGTTAATAGTATGCAAATAGCATATAAATGTGTTTTCATTTCAGAGTGAAAAAGATAACCATTAATGTTAAAATCAGTCTTCTTATTGCACATTTATTCAAAGTGCAAAATAGGATCCTGTAGGCCAACTACGTATTAAGATTTATTGCATATAATCCTTTGTGGGATTTTATGTTGTTACGGTTGTCTTTTTGTTGTGCTGTTATCACTCTTGTTTCACTCATCTTTCCCACTCTGTGCTAAAATCAATCACAAACCGCACACAAAAAAACTATTTTTGGTAAAAAATAGAAACTTCATTTACGCCTACCATTAATTAACCTCAAATGTCATTAGTGTACTTTTAAAATGAAGTAACTAAACTATGGTAGGTATGTTTTATTGTTTAATGTCAAAATGCACCATTTAGATACTCAGATATTTGAGCTACTTACTTGCAAAACTGTCACCAAAAGTAAGACAAATTGATCAATTCACACAATTCAGTGTGTATGTTATGGAGAACCATAACAGATTTAGACAAAATATAAAGTTTATTAGAAAGGGCCAATATGAAAATCTAGTCTGTCTTCATTGATTTATTTGGTAAATATGTTTTTTTTTTCTCTTCCTTTTTCTGTTGGTACAGCGTGATTAGTGTAGATTGACCCCCCACTGGTATTGGTACCCAGCAGTTTTCAGCCACCCCTTGGTGCACATTGGCCCCTGCCTGGCAACCTTTAAAAGTTTTCTGGCTCTGCCACCAAGCAGATTTTGTCTGCACCATTTCTTAACAGGTTCTTGTTCCATCTCTGTTTTGTCTACCTCATTCTGACCTGTTTCTCTCTCTGCTGTCTCTCCATTTGTCCTACATGCATACATTAATCAGAGCAAATCATTATTGTCCAGTGTTATATGACATTATAATGTGAGTTTGTTTCTAAATGTTTTCTCTCCTGAGCTGTTCTCCTGCCTTTTAAAAAATACCTGATGTTCATTATGGGAAAATAACAGAAAAATTTAAGTTTCTAAATGAAGCACGATTGGAATTAATTCTGTTTAATACATTCAAATACCCCTAAAACCACCAAAGGGGATAATTTTTACCACCCTGATTGAAACATCCAGTAAAGTTGTTCTATGCAATTTATGTTTTGAAACATTGTTATGTATAAACTAAGAAAGAAATCCACAAAACAGCCTGACAGACACAGCAGTTTCCAGTGCAGTTCCAGTTTTAAAGACATTTACCCAGTTTACCCAGACACTGTCTAGTGTCAATCTAGTTAAGTATGCAATAACACTCTTGTTAACCAAAGTTAGCAGGAGTTATGAAAAAGTAATAAATTGAGCTGTACAGTGCTGTCACAGTTTAAGAAAGGTTTGTTTACATTTATCGCGTGACCACAACCTACCAGATAAACATTAGATTGTTTGGCCATCTGATCTCTTTGCACTGCTTTGCCCTGCCTCCCACCGTGAATGAATGAGCTGGTAAGATCTGCTGGGGGTCGGGATCACAGGGATCTCCTGTGCTGTCAAAGCACCAGCGCACACAGCTTAGGGGCTAAAGCCATCCCATGGGCTACAGTAATTTAAAGAACACTGAATGATTTTACAACTACGGTTGAAGTCAATAGTGTCGTTGAAATGACAGTAATGAAAACTGCAAAGGAATTTATTGTCTTGGTTTTTCTTCTTTACCTTCTTTTCATAGTTTTGCATTGCTGATCTTTCTCTCTCTCTCTCTCTCTCTATATATATATATATATATATATATATATATTTCTATATATATATACAGAGAGAGAGAGATGGGAGGGATGAGAGAGAGATGGGAGGGATGAGAGGGATGTCTGAGACCACCTCCTCTGTTAAAGGATGTTGTTCCAGGTTAACAAAGATGGCTTCTTTGCCCCCGTCTGAAAGGTCAATCGTAGGTCAACTTTATCAGATCTGAAACCACAGTGTGAAATGTACAGTATGCTGGACACTGTAAAGCCAACTTGCAGAGGGATAATCAGCAGCTTAAATTCAATATCAAACTCTGCACATAATTAGAGGTTTCCTCTTCATTACATCCACCTCCACGGTAACCAACTGGGCCAGTCATCCTACAGATGAGTGTATCTTTGAAACAAGGTGTGAAGAATTCACACTGATTACTGTAAACATTTAAACACCATGAAAAAAGGGTGTGCGATGAACACTGTGCCAATGTTAGACACTTTATAATTGAGAGAATTAGGAGGGAATGCATTTTAAGATATCACTTAGATGGGCTATGATGACTGGCCTATTAATCAATTAAACTCCCAAGAGTATTTATCTTAGATCTATGTGCTGAACAGTTTTGAAAGATCCACCTGCTGGACCCACACAATCACAGGTGCTAAAAAAGAGATCAGTGCACACATGTAAAAAAAAGGGAAAGACAGCGGGAGGAAGGTTCTAAAGAAACACAATTAAATATAAGTATCAAATAACCTAGAAATAAAGAATTTCATGAATCATAGGTATAACTTTGAATGACTAATATGGGTGAAAAATGGATGTGGCTTTATCCCTCAGACAGTTTATCGAAGATCCCAAAAAAATCCACCAAAGATTAGGAAATGTCGAAATATAAAATTATGTTGCCAGAACATGACCGTTTTTTCCATATCAAATCTTAGAAAGAGTTGTACCACTTTCCCAGATCCTTGTCTTTTTCTTTTAATCAATTAGCCTACAGCTATTCATGACAAACAGTTCTTACCGGTACAATTACCCGAACAGGTGTTTAACATAATTAAATATGAATTAACTCTCTTTCTGAAGCTCCTTTTGGAAATAAGACAATTCTATGAAATTATAGATACATCTAAAATATAACAACCAGCAATAAGCACAATACTGCCTGGATGTCCTTGTTAATATGATCAGTCCATGCAACCGAATCTGAAGGTTCCTTTTATTTACTATAGCTACCAAACGTGTTTATCTGACTGTCCACGTCATTCACCGACACATTTATTAAATTGATCCTTTTTTTGCTATCTTGGCTGCGGTTGCCGTGGTAACCATTAAACAACATTGATGAGCTGGCTCATTTAGATACACAATGACATTCATGCGGTGCTTTGGACGGTCCATTTATGGTTGAATATGGCAGTGAAGAGGGACGAACATGAAGTGGAGCCTTGGACGTAAACTTTGAGGTACGGCTGTGATCCAAAACGGAAAATTACTCGGTTTTGTGTGTGCACAATTTTTTTTTTCTAAATCAGAATAGTTTTTTTTTGTGTACTCCATTTTCAGGTGTTTAGCATACATACATTTGTAGTATGATTGTATGCAATGTTTCATAAATGAGACTGTAAATCTTATAGAAGACAGTAGGATATTAAGAAAGTGTGTTTTTGCCTGAGAACTCACCGCTGTAGAAACGGATCATGCAACTGAGGTCCGAGTTGGCAGCTTCATGCTGCACTCGTACCGGGTCTGTATAACCCATTGACATCAGGTAGTCATACACCATCTGGAGGGGACGCTCGAGTGGGTCCAGCCTCCTGTAGGACAAATAAAGCAGCAGTGTTTATAGAGTCACAACAATAAAAAAAAAAACGACTTTGGTTTAAAATACATGTAAAGAAGAAACTAACCACTTATTAAAAAAACAAACTCAACAGCCTCTCTGAACTTTCTTATCTAAGTGTGGAGCAACTAATGCATAATCAGAGAGATTGTTTTTGCCGTGAAAAGCTGTGATGCCTGTGAGAGCCACATAACTGTTGACTTGGAACTCTGGAGCTAGCTTAAAAAAATGAGGCTATATTGTTAAATTAAAACGTTTTAATATGAGTAATTCCTTTTTTACTATCACACAAGGTTTTATCAGTTTGGAAAAATCCATTGACAACTGGAGTTTATCATGTTTGCGACTATTCCTGAGGGGTTTCTAACAACACTGTAACTTTTAGCCAATAGGGACGCTCCAACTGTAACCTTAAGGTTTAGCCCGCCGAAGGTCACCATCAACACCTTACTGGTGCAGGTTGAGAAGTCATGGGGTTACTTGTAAAGAAAAGGCCACGTTGCCTCTCTTTGTTAAATCATACATCAGAGAACATAAAATATGTATATATATCAAGTAAGAGTCATTTTTTTATTACCTGACAACAACTTTTTAGCTTAGTTATTAGCTCTTATGGTTAAGAAGAGGGAGCTCAAAGTGCTGTAAAGCTGAACTCTAGGTCCCATGTTCCATTCGGTGATGGATACGACCCTCCAAGTTACATAGGTGAGTTTTGGAGGAGGGCAGCCCACACAGAGCATCAATACGCACCACCTGCTGTATAATGACCAGAAAGATTGCTTCATATATTTGAAATTAAGCAAATTCTTTTATTAAAAGCTGCGCAGTGTTGTAATATTTAACCTCTTAAAAACAATAGACAATGCTGCATTTTGTTGAAATTTTAAATGGTGAAACCACTCAAAGTATTGGATTATTCTAAAGGTGAAGTAAAAGATATATTCTTTTAAATGTTCTTCTGCCAAACAAACATGATAAAAATAGTAAAAATGTTGCATGTATTTGGATTCAGCCACACTGAGTCAGTACTTAGTAAAGGCATCTCTTCTTGCCCAACAGCCAAGTGTCTCTGCAGGGTCTTTACACATGTAACACATCTGTAGACTTAATTTTTCAACCATTACCTTTTTGCAATGTGGCAATAGTGTGTGCAGGGTTTTACATGCTTTATATGAGGACAATGACACCTGATCCAAGCAGCTTTTTCCATATGATTACTGTGTCTCCAAATGGCTTGTAGCAAACTACAAACAGAATTAAACATGCCTTTCTCCCAAGAATGGTGTTCTTCATTCAACTCACACATAAAATCATATTTCTAGAGTATATAACTAATAGAAATAATCTTCATAGACATTGCCACAAGAACTTCTCTAATCAATGCACTCTTTTTTTCCTTCCTGTCAGTTTAAGTAGAAGGCCATGTCTGTTAAGGTGTGCAGTTATGACCTCCCACGTTCAGATGATGGATTAAACAGTGTTTGGCACATGCATTTCAGGGTCAAGGCTCAGTTTATGTCTAGATTAAAGACAACTAAGTCAGCAGTTTTGTTAAAACCTTAAAGTTAGATTTTCTATGTTACTATTTTTTTTGCATGGGCCTATAAATGTTTACCTTATCAGCAGTGTGCTCCTAAATGCATAAAAAGGTTATTTTCAATGGTAAATGGTAAAGTGATTTAAAAGGCCCATGATATCAACCTGCATACTCATCCTCTGGGAAACCACAGGCCTGGGAGTCTCCCAATGAAAGTTTCCTAAGACTGGCTTCAGCTGGGAGGAAACTCCAGGAATATCCCCATCATGTTGGAAGGATTATGTGCCCTGTCTGTCCTGAAAAAGTAATTAATTGCTCCCAAAGGATGAGTCTGCTGCTGGAAAAACAGAAGACTGGACAGGCTTGATAACCCTGTTGGAATGCAATACTATCCAGGACAGGGATACACGACCAAGAAATGGAAAGTATAGATCCACACTATTAGCACTATAATTTAAAAACTTTTTTAAAAAGCTACCGACCCAAAAGAAAACCAATGTAAATGATTTGATAATGTCTGCTTGAA
>JAUZNJ010050667.1:0-39213 GCA_034780135.1 Jordanella pulchra | reverse complement strand
ATAATTTAAAAACTTTTTTAAAAAGCTACCGACCCAAAAGAAAACCAATGTAAATGATTTGATAATGTCTGCTTGAATTCAGCATAGGCTATGAAAAGAAATCACAGGCAGAAAAAAAGATCTTCTCATATAAACAACACTAATTGAGCAATGAAAAATAACCAAAGATATGTTTTTAAAATGATTGGGTCCAGGTTTAAAATACCTGACCAAAATGCTTCCTTCTATTGGCTAATAATTCTCAATATATAAGTACATTGTTTTATGTGATATCACAACTTTTAGACATACGTAATAGTTACCAGCCGTAAACCACCTTCCTATCCTCATATCTAAAAAATGACCTTAGCAAATAACTCTTCCCAACACACTCAAGCTCATTTCATATCTATAAACATACTATATGGCACCCTTATTGACTCCTCGGCAATAAAACAAAGCCTTAAAATAAAGCAATGCTTTATGATGACAGCATAACTTAACACGGAGAATTCTAGAAAAATGTTCAACCCTTAATTAGCGTGAATTTGTTCTGTGTGGGAAAAAATGTAGCATCAAGAAACACTTAACTCTACAGAGCAACGGCTAATATGTTTGGAAGGACTAAAGTGAGTGGTAACAGAGGTTAAAGAAAAAAATCCTAATTCAGTCGTCAGATAATGCATTTTCCATTACAACAATTAGATTGTAACAAATATTACATTGGTGGAGTTTAAAAATGCTGCTGGGACTTTAAATGGAAGTCAGTGTTTTATAAGACAATGATTTATCTTTCTGGTTAAAACAAGTCCACCTGGAAATATATAGAGAACCACGTGATCTGTGAAGCTGTGGGCTTGTTTTTCTTTGCATATACTCTGGAGCACTTATTACAGTATAAGAATGGTGAACCTGGTAAGTGATCATGACATTTCAAATAAAAAGACTGGTCGGCTCTGCTACAAAAGTGAAAAAAGGTCATCATTGGGTCAACTTCATCATAAAAATGGTTTAAAACACAAACTTTCTTCTGATGTTGTCTCAGTCGTTACACATAAAACCTTCAGAGAGGGTTTACAATCTATTGTGATGAATCTTGTATTTATTTTGAAGTGTGGTTTAATACTTTTAGACAGAAGTCTTCCACCCTCTCCTAAACCTTTACCTGTAGTCAACAGTTAAAACAGCTGGCTGGGATACTGTACCTGTTCTCACAACTAGGCCAACGCCCTATCAACTGGTTGGAACGAGAAATGAATGACCAACTTCTTGATAAAACCCTGATTTATTCACTACCTTTACTGCCTGAATGAACCGAGATAGTATTGACATGATTTAGGATAGAGAGCACCAAGATTTAACCCTTTATAAATGTTTATAAATTTGCAATTTGCAAATACATGTAAAGGGTGCTACATAACAATATTTTAGTAGTTACTCAAAAATAATTTTAGCCATTGAGTAAACTAAGCAAACCTTTGCAATTGTACAAGATAAATTACTGAGATTTAAGCTAAAACTGAGTGCATGTTTTTTACTATATCATATTTCCATCTTGGTTGTTCAAAGAAAGAGCAAAAGAACAAATTCCTTCCTGGTCACAGATCAGCGAACCAGAGTCAGAGGGTCATTTGCTGCTTCTAGTGTGCCTGCTGTGTAGCTGAAGGGAGTGTTATGTACCTCGAGGGTAAAAAGGTGTTGTGTAGGAGTAAGGGATCAAAAGACATGGGCAGTTCTCTGCTCTTTTTCTGCATTCATTTAAGCTTGTTCAATTTGACATTCTGCTAATTTTGCCTATAATTCATCTGCATTGCCTAGATATGAATGCATCATTATACATACAGCAGCTGTGTCTCTAATGGAAGAGATGAGTTTCCCTCAGAGGCACTGCATTACATCTCACATTTCACTTACAGTTTTTGTTGCGCAGATAAGACACAAGGCCTTTTTATCCATCAAAACATTTTCGTTTCAATAATATTATGCGAGATTTTACAATAAGCTCCAATTGTATTTCTAGAGTGTGGGAAGATTTTGTGTGGAGTAGATCCACAGCAGACTTTTCTGCAACCTTTCTACTTCTAGATCTGATTCTATCATTTACTGATATTGTTTATTTTGGATTTTTCTGGACATTTCTAGGAACAACTCCCACCCTAAATCATAAGCTTGGTTTCTTCCTTTCTTCATTACTTTATGTATTGTACAGTGCATTCACCTGACAAGGTCTCCGTGCAGCTGAACATAGAGTCCCTGTCCATTTCTTTGAGTGCAGAGTTCTTCCACGGTGGTGCTGGTGGAGCAGAGCACCAACTGTAGGTCTGTCTGAGGAGTGGAAGAGGCCTGTGTGCCGGAAGCAGGTGGCTGGGGGTCAGCCGTACCGCCATAAAGACACACACAGCCTCGTTGGGTGTCCCCCTTTAGCCAGTCTCTCTCTCGTGAACCAAATCTGTTTTTTCTTGTCACGCAGCTTCGGCTCCCGTTTCGCTTCATATTGCGCTGCAGACACAATAAGGTCTTTTCAAAATACATTACATTAAAGTTTGAAGATGGTTCAAAATGTAAACATGAAATTCTTGCAAATGAGTTGGATACTATTTTAACTGCTTTTCATAAATATATAGTTTAAATGTTTTATCTTAAATTGAACAGGTCATAGAAGAAACAGAAAAAAACACTGGTTAAGAATATGCAAAAAAATGTAACTATATTCAGCATTTCTGCATGAAATCACAATAATTTATATAAACAAATCTAAACTAAAGGTTATTTATTCACTAAATTTATATTGTGATGAAAACATTAAACATATTATGGTTGCTTTTAGTCATGGGCTAATCAGCTGGATTAGGAACAGATTATTTTTTGCCAAGCGAAACGTGGAAACCGGGATAAAAACCTTTTTTTAATCATCACCGTACCAGAATTGAAGTTACCTGAGTGGCATTTTTTAAATACTAAGTATCCAAAATACTCATTAGATACAATCTGTATGTTAAATGATTGTCAAGCATGCTGGTAAAGTCTCCTTTCTTTCTAAAAACGAAAACTTTTAGTGCATATTAGAGCGTGTAGGAACCAGGTGTTTTTGTCAAATTAGGCTATGTTTGAGAATTTAGTCAGATATATTTCAGGGCCCTTTTTCACAGTGAGATTAATCTGTTCTGAAAAGAGACCAGTTACCCGAAGTCAACTAATTCAACTTTGTGATACTCGGGATTTTGAGTTTCAGAACAGGTGATATCAATCAGCTAACCTGATGCTGTGTTCAGTATATGAGAAGCATCATTAATAGAAGACAACAGAAGCAAATAAGAAGGCTCAAAGTGTGCATTGCTTATAAATTAAAAACAAAATAGAGCTGTTCCAGCTGCACAATATCAATATTTAACATGACAGAGAGCAGCAACTATTGTTATTTTTAACTTTTACCTACTGGATTAAATGGCATTTGTTAGCCTTATTCTACAAAAATAATTATTATCTAAGAATTTTAAACCATGGTTCATGATTTAAAATGAAGAGCAACACACATGCAGCTGAAAATAATATTTTTTTTCTTTCCATTCCTGTGAAATAGCTTTACAAAGTGTATTTACAAGAAAACTTGGAAACATATTTAATCAAATAGAAAAACCTAAAAAATATTCTAAAATAAAGCATAATAGTCTTTTTTTAAATATGGAGCAGTGAATGTGAATAACAAATATGTCTAAAAACCCAAAAATATATAAAAAGATATTGCTGGAAATCTTAAAATCTGAGATACATCATTACATTTACTGATATCTGCAGTTCTGTGGGCTTTTTTCTGTATTCATGTTGTGGATTTGTAACAAGAAAACATTTCAACCCTGTTTGCTTGTTGATGATAACTATTTAGGACCTTATTGGGTATATTTATTAATCTTCTGAGGACTAACAAGTTTGTGGGGAACAAAGGTTGGTCCTAATGTAGTGGACTCCCGTTTTTCAATGTTAGTTAACCATTTTAGAGCTATAGCGTCAATTATCTTTATGGTTAAAGTTAGGGTTAACAATGTATTGCTAATGGTTAAGGTAAAATGTACCTTTTGCAATGAATTTGTCTTGAGATAACCGCGATTCGGCTTTCTGAAACATCAAAAATCCTGAGTATGCAGAGATTTACTTCTGAACTATTCCGGGTTCTGACATAACCCACTTTCTGAAACTGGGCCCAGGTGGGTTTATTGTAAATGAACAGCTGGTGAAGCTATAGTGAAGGATCTGTGATGCTGTGGGCCTTTCGTGTTTCCAAAGATCCTGACGAACTTATAGTTCATAGCCTCATTAAGTCATTGAAATATAAATAAAATCTAGTATTTGCTGCAAAAAAACTAAAATTGCCATGTAATGAAAGTTTAGTTGGTTAAGATAATTATTCCTTTTTATGTAATCATATGCAATTTGTTGCTGAGATAACAGAACTCCAATAATAAGAACCAATACTTGGTTGGTTGGTTTTTATCATGTATGACTAAAGGTTTATTTGTGTCACTAAGATTATGTTTCTAGGCTTTACACGTAAGTAAAACATCTTCTGCATAAATTCTTAGGGAAAAGAGGAAAAACATGATGAGGTTCTATATATGAGAACACAATCAGACAGAGGTTAATTCAAAGGGATCGTTAGATTAGCCCAATCTTTCTTTTATGTTGGGTCTACACTAAACACATTTAGATTATTAAACTAAAATTATATAGAAGCAGTTTGTGGAAATACTAATTATAACTATTTACATGGAGTCACGTTCACATCAGATCAATGATTTCTAATGTCATATAACTGCTTTAAATGGTAATGAACATAGAATTTTATGGTTATTTAAAATAAAGTTGGTCCATAGACATGGATCCCCTGGTTGAACTTCATTATAAAAAACGGTTTTCTTTTTCCATAACAATTCATTACAAACCTGACAGCAGTTTTTAAAGGTTAAAAAAATGGGGTTTGCATAAACTATTAGAAAAATATGTTAAAGTTGTTCTATTAATAGAAATCAACTTGTCTTGGCCCTGATATCAACTGAGACACTAACCTCTATTTTATCCATTTAAAGAAGATAAGACAGTTAGCTATTGCAAGCAGAAGTGTTTTTTTGTTGTTGTTGTTGTTGTTTGTTTGTTTTTATTTACTTTTGAAAACATGTTTCCTTGCCCAGACTGTCTTTTTAAAGGATGAATCAAAGACACACGAAAATTGAAAACTAGAAAAGATCATTTTTTATCCTTAACTACATCTTTGGTTACATATCTGCATGTCCAGTCAACAGAGACTGGGTCATCCAAATATGAATATCCACTACAATAAACTATGACTGTGCACTATGCATGGTTGAGGGTTAAAGTTCAGATAGCCTACATGTCAGTGTGCAGACTGTAATACCTATTTAAAAAAACATATGACAGAAGATATTATCCTTTTCTTTGCTTATAGCTAACATTTCCGCTTGATGTATTGAACATTTTAATTGGTAGCCTACAATAAAATAACACAGCTATTCACCCGACATATTCTATATCATCTCTTTGCTTTAAAATCATCTGAAAACTGAGCACGACAAGGCCTTCGTGTAAAACATAAAACACTATGTGGTTTGTTGGTATTAATTGGTTTTGCTGCGCTCTTTTCTGAACGACCATCACTAATAATGACCCGCGTTACATAACGTTGCAAGGATGCATTTGAAATCCTGCACTTTGCCCTGTTTCACTGATCCGCCAACCATTCAGTCTGAATAACCCAAATTGTAAACAGAAGAGCACAAACCCTCCCGTTATGACCTGCCTTCAGCACTCGGATCCCCGTTACAGAGTGAGCTCCGGGACCGCTGCGGGTCCGACTCAGCCCCGCCGGATGGACCACCGTGTCCGGCTGCCTGTCAATACAAGCCCCGTTATCTCCGGCATCGCCTCCTTTCTTGATGTCGGTCGCAGGGACCGCTGCGCTGCTGTCCTCCTCCTCCGTCGCCATGTATGATCTCCTTATTAGTAGCCCTCAAAAGGCAGGAGCGTCCCCGGAACACGGCTGGTAAATTCCCACAGTGAGAGGAAAATTCATCCTGTGTCGGAACTGCGACGCCATATCCCGACTAATCTGACCGCTGTCACACAGGCCTGATCAATAAACATTACAGGGGCGGGTTCACGGTTTGCTTTAACTCTCACTGGTCCTGTCTGAGGGAGAGGCTTCGAGTGGAAAATAATGGATTTCACCACTCATGCAGAAAGATCAAGCCCGCCTTAAAGTTAAGCATGTATTCATTATAAACTTCTTATTAAAGCAAAAATGAAATTAAATCTAATATTATGTCAAAAAGCTGTGTAAATACCAGTAAATCAATGATATTAGATGTGAATCTCAACAGAACGGATGGTGATTCAAGGGCCACAAAAACTCCATCCTTTTTCCTCTCCAAAGATTTAGGGGGTAAAATGCCGAAGATGCATAGGTCTGCTTGACAATATGGGGTGTTCATATGAGAATATGTCACGTGTAATAAAAAATACCTACAAGTCAACTTCAAAACAACACCTTATGTCCAAAAAATAAATCTTTCCATTTTCTTTCTTAACTGTTAAGAGCTGGTTATTAGCATCCTCCACTTATCATGGCAAAATGGCCCACCAAAAACTATAAAACTTTGTGTAAAGCCACTTTTAGCAACACAATGATTTTTTAAAACTATTGTAGGTCTCAGATAACAACCAAGGCTATGATTGTTAACAGCCAGTTGGCTCATTTAAATACGCATTAGCATTTATCAGGTATTTTGCATTGACTATTTATGCCCACGTTTAATTATAAATTAATTGCCCACGTTTAAAAACGTGGGCATAAATAGGGCAGAACCTTGTAGTTAAGGTGTAGCTGTGATTTATTCAGTCTGGTCCTGTGGGAGTTCTCTCTTCTGTTGCACTCCACCTTAAACAAGCTTAGGAAGAGTTGATGCAGTTATGTTCCCCTTTGTGGGTTTTTCCTGAAGGTTGATTATAGCTGCAATAAAATAAATTTGAAGGCAGCATTTTTCACAGAATGAAAGGAAGGCAGTAAAATGATACGAGTAGCCTACTTTCTGTTTAGTATTTTTCAGTAAATCCAGTTGTCTCCTTTGAAGATTTTCATGTCCTGGATGACTGAAATTAAACACCCCCTTATACATTGGTCAGACTGAGCAAACACTGGAGAGATCTGTAATGCTGTGGATATGCTTCTCCTGCAAAGGTCATGTGGCCTCATTTATAATATAATATTATGTATATATTATGTAGAATGAATGCTAAAAGTGAACAGACACAAAATAAAAATTAGATTTTTTACACCATGCGTATGTCGACTAGCACAGAATTTTCCTTAATAAAATAACAGCTGCAGCTCAATTACAAACTTCTGCCTCCTGTCTGTCCTCTACACGCCCACATTTTACCATGAATGGTCAATGCAAAGGACCTGATGGATGCTAATCTATATTTAAATGAGCTAGCAAATAGTTAATGATAGCAAAGGGAAAGAGATTACAGCAGTTTAACAAAAGATAGATTGGTTAGTGAGGTAAAGTCAGCAAAAATATTTTGCTTGGTTGCCACAGTAATGGTGTGACAAAAGGAAATATTGTGTGTTGTTTATAGACTCATGTTATGAAAGCCACCCAAGACAGCAGCCAGTTCGCCCCAATGTGCTGAACACAATCTTAGAGTCTAGACAGTTTAACAGGAAAATTTTGCTCCAAAAAGTGTCTTTAGAGTTCATTATGTTCAACACCTTCTGGAAACTTCAACCCTGAATAAACAATAACCCAACTTTTGGTTAGCAGAGCAGACAGTACACGTTTCCATATCTTTAACTTGATTTTTATTTCACTTTTTTTAATTTGCTTGATCATCATCTCCAACCCAAAGACAAGAATACACAGCATAAATTGAAAATAATCCATTTAATAGTTTACAACTTCTCATTTTTAAAGATAATTTCATATTTTCAGTCTGACATTCTCTCCTTGAAGCCATAGAACCGGAAAAAACAAAACAAAAAAAATATTTGACCAGGAACTGTGAATCTCACATTTCTCTCCTCCCCACCAACAAAGAGAAGAAAATCTGACTTGCTTTCAGATGTCTTGGTGGGTCAGGTCTTCCGAGGAAGAAGGGGGTTACAGGTCATGTTTTCAAAGTGAATGCAGTTTTCTTCCCTATCTAAAACAAATGAACCATGATGCTCATTTGGATGCTCTTCCAAGCCCTTTACATAGTAATTTCATCCCAATGAAAGGAAGAACAAAAACTTCCAAGTGATTCAGACAATGGCTTTGAATTTTCTTTGCACTTAAAATGAAAAAGAAATATGACGGTAACAAGTCCTAAGCTCATGATGATTGATTTCTAATTGCACGTTCGTGCTGTCCCGTAACGGGAGTTTTAAACTTTTCTCTCATTTGCAAAAAGGTTTCTTGTCAAGAGTAGAAACAACCTTATTTACAGTTCTTCACATGCAGCTCAGAAGCTGAGTGTTGAGATTGCAGCCAAAGAATTATGTCCTATGCAGATAAAAGACAGATAGCACACCATCACACTCTCGCCAAGATGATAATCTGATACACACTCACACAAAACACACACATATATACCTGATCACACTGACAGGTGGTCGTTTCCTTTCTTGGTTAGTGTCAAAAGCATTAACGTTGGGCTCACTTCTATTTGTAAAATGTTAACAGTTTAATAGAAAATGATCTGATTAACAAGGGGACATAGAGTTTGAATAAGCTCACTCACAAAAAAAACAAAAAAACATTCAGGAATAGGTGTAGAAAACCTCCTTTCTGACCCTGCCAGCATTCCATTTTGCCGTTTGTGATCACTACCTTGTAGCACATGCTTCATCCGGTTTGCCTCCATTAAACAGAAGCAGATTAAATAAAACCATACAAAAAGGCTCTAAAAGAAGTAGAACATTGTGTCGTTATAAATTACAAAAGAGCTGAGCTTTCACATCATTTTGGATCTCAAATGATCGGCGCACCATGCAGGTTAAAAACAAAACGACTGGCCATAGGGGAACTTGTAGAGAATAAAAACAAAATACAGGCATGGCAGTTACAGTGCTTACTCAGATAAAGAGAGAACACACCAAAACCAAAATCTAGCTGAAAAACAGTTGGTTGAAGAGGAGATCAATAGTGCATGTAAGGCCAAACTGATGCATCTCAGAAAGAGAGCCACTCTGCAACAGGCAATGGATCCATGATGCGTTTAAAGAACAGGAGAAGCAAAACGCATGTCGCTGCTCCTCAGTAGTACAGTGCATCATTCAGTTGGCATGTGTTACAGCCAGGTTATTAAGCCACCATCCACAGAAACCCAACCACACCTCCCTGCTAATGCCTCCAGGACATGATATCTAATCATGGCTGAACAGGACTCTATATAAATCAAACAAGCCCCATCACATCTTTTAAGATTACTTTTGTACATATATGCATACATACTTTCCAACTAATCTTTTATGTGGATTTTATTTAATCTGATCAGCGTTTTTGTTTTACAACTATATACAATGTACAGGCAGCAGATGATAAATCTTTTACAATGAATGAGTGATGATACAGTCTTATTGAACCGATGCCGACTAAATCTACAATGTACATTGTGAGTAGCTGGAATTTGTTTAGAAAAATGATATCTAACAAAAAAAAAAAAAAAAAAAAAAGGATCAAAGATTACAATAGACAAACAACTGTAAAAGCCCTCAATATGTACAGGAAAAAAAAAAAACAAAAACAAGCCAATATAGCATTTATCAACTAACAGAAGGAAAGGTTCAACTGAAAAGATTTCTTAATATACACATCATGAGCTCAAAAAGATTTGCAAAGCTAATAGTATATCTCTGATTTGGTCACAGAAGTTAAAAGAGAGAGAAGCTTATCAGGAGTTAACACACCCAAGCTGAACATCGGCGGTTTTTAATGAGGCATAGCCAGGCTATGAGTAGAGTTGGGTAAAGAGACGTACAAACTGCTGTTAGTTTTCTTCATGCAGATGCCTTGGTGACTAAACAAAGCTGCTAAACGTTAACAGAGAGAAACAGTGAGGTATTAAGGTTACTATTCCCGATGACGGTGAGGTCAAGATTCTGACTAAAGACAGCTCTAAAAAAAAGAAACTTAACTAAAATCTCTATGTGTCTAATTCTACCTCTTTTGGTATATGGGAGTTTGGGGAGGATTTGAAAATTAATTGAAGCCAGTTTGTTAAAGTTTCCATACACTAGCTGCCATTACCTTTATTTTAATTATATAATCTAAATATTGTGGTCTCTAATTTCTATTAAAAAGCAGTCAAGGTAAAAAAAAAGAAAATAAATCAGAACTATTCCTCTATAATTTTGAAATTTGCAAAAAATCATGGACCAACATTGTGCAGATTAGTGGTATTTTAGTTCTCAATGAAGTGACAGACTGATTCAAATCTATAAAGACCCACAGAGTGAGCACTGTCATTGTGCAATTATCAATAAATGCATTTCTTTCAGGACTCGGGGGGAGACTTTTTTTCCCCATCCATTTTTTTCCAGCTAAGTCAGAAAGGCACATCACTTATATATCAGGCATAAATTAAGTCAAATTAATCATAATCACAAAAAAAAACAAAAACAAAAAAAAAACCCAGTGCTGATAAGATGAGCATCCTAGACAAAGACGTGTAAAGATGAATTAGAGATGAAGAAAGGAAAAGCATTCAGTGCAAGTTACTACATTCATGACCAACTTCATTTACATGGGTGAGCATGGTGACCACCAGGTTAAACAAATCAGAAATATTAATCCTTTTGCTGTCTAGACAGTCTGATGACACAGATGCAGGAAAAGTTTAAAATGGAGATCTCTCTAACACAAGTGCAATTGGTTTCCAGATAAGTTTCAGAGCACTATTGTATTCACTGTAATAGATCAAACTGCTTTATACAGATCTACAGGCCATTAATTCCCTACAGATGAGGTGTTAATTAGGGAGGGGGCAGCGGTGGGGTGCTCTGAACCCAGCCACAAAGTTAGATAAAAAGGTCTACAAACAGAATAAGAAAATCTTCTTAGAGCACAAGTCCAGATGTGACTGTGTCCCCAGCAGACATGCATATAGCAAATTAATGTAATTCAGAATGAATACAACTCTGAAGTTATACCGCGGACAGTGTGGAGGAAAAAAATAAAAACATACAGGTTTGTGACCGTTTGATAAGTTTTCCTGCTGCCATCCCAGCAATGATGTTTTGAGTGGAAAACAAAATGAAAGCAAAGTGCCTCAAACTGCATTTTAGATTTAAAAGGAATAGGAGCCCAAAGAGGGCAACACCTTCACCCCCCAACAGTCACTTCAGAGATGAAGTACACCGCAGTGGATTGTACAACATGAATCCTTCTGGGTGTGGTGATGGAGGAAGGGGTGTGAGAAAAACATACATCAGCATACAAAGTAAAGAGATCGATTAACAGCGAAAAGAGAAAGTTTAATGATTGATATGTTTTTTTCTTTTTCCAAATTTATCTTGTAATGCCATCAAGGGTCTTCGTAACATCTGCTCTGTTCTCCTGTGGTTGATGCTCTGCTGCTTCCCATGCAACTTGATGGCAGCGGTCTGCAGTGACGTCACAGGGGGATCCGTTGGAGGGAAAGTAGGAGGTGAAAGGGTGAACAGAAAAATCGTTTTCATAGTTCCCTAGGTGGGGGAGGGTGGGGGTTTGAGGGCAGCGGGAGCAGGTCATCACTGCCACGACTGCGGGGGAAAGTTATTAACCTCTGCCAGGTCCTGCACAGCGGAGCCTTTGTGGGTGTAGGTAAGTTTGATCCTCATTCGTAGTTGTTGCTGCAATTTTAAGTTTTTGTGTGTAAAAATGTAAATCCTTATGAATCATTATAAATATGCACGTATTTTAACAAAAAACAAACAAAATAAAAGCAAATGAAACCTCACCTTCTGTGGGTTGAGGACTCTGATGACTTGTGTTACAGTTCCCTGGTTGAGTGCTGGGACAACATTACTGCTGGGGGAGAGGAGCTGCAGCTGGAATGTCTAAAAAAAAAAAAAAAAAAAGCCAGACAACACATTCAGATGAAAACAATCTAAAAATATGCTTTCTTCAGCAGTTTTAAACGATCTTTGTCCAACTGATCAGGGATTGATGTCTACTGTTCATATGAACTTTTTAATTAATGAGGTAAAGTTTAGACCAAACATTCACTGCTTGTTTCACAGGAGCCCTGCAATTACTGTTGGAATATTACACTTAATTAGAAAAAAAAAATCAAAAACATGGAAGCATTGTGATTATAGTAAGATTAACTAATAAAATCATGACTTTTTTTATTTCTCAAAATTTTCAATAATAGTTCAAATCTGCCTCCACTGTTGTCTGACATAGTGTCCTATGTACACATGTCTACTCGGATAGTTCTGTCCTCCCTGTACTTATGGATGACGGATGACATTTTTGTGCCAGCTAAATTGTCCAGTGAATAGTTAGGGAAATATTTAGTGTTTTTTTTTTGTGGCACACTATAAATGTCAATTTGTTTGTTGAAAAATATTTTTAAATAAATCAGCTTTTAATCTTTGCAGTAAAATCAAAAAGTCAATCTGTGAAGAGCCTTAAATTGACTTAGAAGCTTGTTGTTCAATCAAAGGCCTGCAGCTGCCTAACCTACCTTTGGAACTGCAGCCTGAAAAACAAAGTCGGTCATTTCTGCCTCTGTTGAGTTGGTAGCATGGATAGTGATGACTGCGATGTTTGGGTTTGGGTTAGCTCTCTCAAATGTAAAGTCTATTTTTAGACCATTCTTGTTGTACGCAGTCATGGAAGGAATACCTAAAAGGAAGAGTTGGGGAAAATTGTCATTTTCCAAATAAAATTAATGTGGTAATGCAATAAAATGTTACAAAAGACACCACAAAATCATTAATTGAATAGAATTTATTTTGTAATAAAATCTGACATAGCTTGGAGAACACTCTCCTACCTGCAGCTGCAATGTCATTAAACATGGGTTGTGAAGAGAGCCCATCCAGAAGGAAAGGAGGCTGGGAAGTGGGCACTGAGGGGGCAGGAGCTGGTGCTGGACCACCTAAGAAACGAGACATCAGGGTTTTAAGGAGATGAATCCAAAACAACCAAAATCAAAACCTGTTTTAGAAAATATTGTGTTTTTTTGAAGAACTTTCCAATTACAGTTAAGAGCTTTTCTAGAGGAAAGTAATTTTAGTAACTGCCTGAGTAAAAGTGAGTAACATCCTTCATTATTCTACAGAGTAGAGCAGATTAATTTCGCACATTTTCATTTTGACAGAAAAAGACATTGCTTTGAGCCTCATACCACTTAGTGAGAGGTCTCCAAGCAGGTCGAGCAGCTCTCCTCCAGCTGAGGCAGGCTTTGTAGGCATCGTAGTCTGGATTACCTGCACCATGTCATTACCACCCAACAAGTCTAACAAATCATTAGCCTGCAGAGAGAAAACAGCATGGTCACTTAGTAATACAGGCAATCATTTATCATATTCACAGGTTTTGAAGTCAAAGTCTGTAAGTGTTGATCTAGGAATCAAAGTTCTATACTATAGATAAATAGTCTTTAGAAGCGTTCTCACTTGGTTTGTTGGTTGGGTAACAGGAGGTGGATGTTTTGGCTCCACTGAAGATGGCTCAGTCTCCCCATTTGTCTGTACGATTTCTGTGGGACCATTAGAAGCCGTTTTCTCCATAATGGGCATACGTTCAAGAAGAGCTGGCCTGTTTAAAATAAAAAAAAAAAAAAAAAAAAAAAAAGAGAGAACAGAAGAACACAGATGATGTTTTTTCCCCACAGATCCACACAAATTCTGAAAAATAAACCTACAAATTTAATTAAAAGCATAGGTGAGTGAGCAAATCCTGCGATGTTTTACCTCATGTGGTCATATTTCTTGAAAAGTGCATTGTACTCCACAGCTCTCTGCTGAAGCTCCACATCAATGCTACTCCCATATATTGAAACCACCTTTTTGATTCGGCTGAAAGCAAAATAAGATAGTTTTTAAAAAACAGCTCATAAAAAAAATTAGTAGACACGGATATATACAGAAAGAGCATAATAAATCAAGCCAGATCCCAGTCAAAGCTTAAAATGATATTTAAACATTATTAAACAACCATGGATCTGATGTGACAAGACCAACACAGGGTGAGAACAAAAATAAATAAAAGATTTCTAATGTGTTTGGGCTCAAATTTATATGTAAAAACAGAATAAAAACCTAGGTTTAACTTTTAAGTCTGGTCATTTTTAGCAAACAAACTGTCCCTGGTGAAAATGCGCATGTCCTGCCTCCCACATGTCTGCTTTTAACTATAAACGGTCCACGCAACGCACCACATGAGCATCATTGTGTGTTTAAATAAGCTGATTAATGCTAATTAGTGGTTACTCCAGGGAAAAGAGCAAAAACGCAGTTTAACCAAGGCAGAAAGAGACACGTTGGTGAGTGAGGTATAGAGTCGGATAAATATGTTTGGTAGCCACAGTACTGGGCTGCTAAATAAAAAGGATGTATAATTAATGGAAACATATTTCATAACAACAAGGGTATCCAAACCGGCCGGCTGTATTTGGCTTTGCACCGTCTGGAATATCACATCTTTGTGGATAAATTCAGCGATCTATTATGTTCCTAAAAGTTGCTTCAGGCAGAGAGTTAATTAATTGTTGATTGTGTTTAAAACCTGTAGGGAACTTGTGATGGCAAGAGCCTGTAGTTGGGAACCTCAGAGTGGTTATCACCTACAATTAAAAATAAAAAGAGGGAAAAGTCTCTAGTGGTATTTGTGTCTAGTGGAGAAGTGGTATCTGTTTATTATGGGGGAAAAATGATCAGCGACATCAGTTTATTAGATTAAGAGTAGAGATCCATGTTATCGATTAATGAATTGATCGATAGTTGATTTATCTTATTGATCGACTAATCATTAATTTATAAACAGCAATTTTCTTAAGAACCTTAGTTTTCTCTAGTATGAAGAGGCTTTGTTAATTACATAATGGGATGATGTTTTTTAATATGCTGTATTTTAAAGAAAGTAGTACATCATTGCTGTATAAACTGTAACGAATACTGTAATAAAAACTGAAGGAATAAACAACAAAAATAAGTTTTTGCAACACAACAGTAAGCTAGACATGTTTATAAGATACAAACATTCAGGAAGCTATTAGCTTACTGAATGAAAAGTAAATAAATCAAATGTTAGACACATAGTTTTCAACGTACAGAGATGTTACACTACATTAAGTCAGGTCCTGTCACTCCGACTTGCTTTAAGACTTTTTTCCACTTTGTTTCAATAAAGTGGATGCCAGCTATGATATAGCTCTCTCTTTTTACTGTCATCCATCAATCTAGTAGCTCTCAAAGGAATGTAAAACCTTAACTCCATTAGGTGCCCAAACTCGCAAAAGCTTTACTCGCCTACCATGCTAACTACTAGCAGGTCTGTTTAAATATTGTCACATAGTGTTTTGTAAAATCCCCTCTATGTTTGTAGCAGAGATGTTGAATACAGCAGAGATGTTGCTCTGATCTGCAGGACAGCTAGACAGACGTTATTTAGGTGATAACTTGAGGCGTTGATCGAGTGTTTCTGTTTGTAAATATAAAGTGCATTATTACCATTAAACTATAAATAATCCTGGACTGGACTCAGGATTAATTCATCTTCCGGCTTTAGCATTCCTCTACATCACTGGATGATTCCCTCTGGATGGTCGGAACAAACTTTAGAAATGAAGCTGCCTTATGTGCTTTTATTCTTTGTGCGACAGGTCCTCATGTTTAGTTATAGCTCATCAGTGCAGCGATCAATAACACCTAGATGTTGCATCCAATCAAGTGATTCTACTTGTATGGATGGGTCACATAGTTGGCGTTGGAGTCCACACAGTTTCTATCCAAGTTTGTTTTTTTTTTACAGAGCACAACCTTTGCATTGAAAGTGCTGTGCACAAGTTTTAGGTCCAATTTTGTGCAAATGTAGGATTTATAACAGAGACATGAGACATTCAGAATATCATTTTGTTCTGCTTGTATGCAATTTTGTTTTTTGTTTTTTTTTACAAAAAGAATACAGAATTTTACAAACACTCATTAAAAGTTGAACCTAGATGTCTTTACCTATAGAGCTGTTCTCAATAAAACAATTTTTAACAATACAATTCATGAGAAACACAGCCCCCCCGCAAAATAAATTATTTAAGCAATCCGATTAGTCTGATATGACATTTTTTTATTTATATGCACTCATCAGATATAAAGGCTTACTTTAATAAAAAAATAACACTGCTGAAGGAAAATGGTTGACAGGAAATTGAATTCAGAATAAGGGAAGAAAATATTCACTTACTTCACACTACTGAAACGAGTAGATAGCTTCATGATAGCAGTGAGGGAATAACCCCGGGTTACAGGCGTGGACAGATTGGACACCAGAAGACCTTCCAACACATCCAGAACTTCATCCTCAGTCACCTTAATTTATGAGAATGAGGAGAATGTCACTGTTGACCAGTGCCTTGTTTCATTAAGGTTTGTCTTTAATGATTAAAAAGGATTTCTCCAATTTTACCTGGATGGGTTCCTCTTCCTCACACTGCCCTGACACCAGAAGGTCACCATACTCTCCTATGCACCATGATGCAACCTGAACAAGAGGTTGCTGGAAGACAGAAAATGCATCTGGTTCATAATGTGGTTTGAAGTACATACATGTTTATGGCTTAAACATCACTGGCAAAGATTAACCCAGAGCAGCTCTGACCTGTGAAATGTCATCCAGCAATGCTTTGTAAAGTCTCTGCACCGTGTACGCGTGCATCTCCACGCTGTTTGTGATGAGCTGGATCAGGTTGGGGACAGAGTCATCTCGCACATAGCTTCCAGCCTAAAAACCACAAACGGAGAAACTCAAACTAAACTATTTGTACTCTTAGGGTCGTTTTTTTTTCAAGTACTGAAGAGTTTCTGTAGCATACATACTGTTGTCAGTACTCTCATAATGGTGTCTATGTGCCATCTTTTTGAAGGAGCATATCTGTTAAACAAATGAAAAAATGCAAATATTTGTCGAACAACATAACACAACACTGAGAACAGAGAAAGGGGACAGATGCTGTCAGAAAACTAATAGTATCAACATAGTCAGTCAGACGATGGATCACTCATTTTCTCATCACACAGCATCAGATATCTTTAAAAGCTGGAATCATATATGGGGTATGTTATACTGACTGCATTCAGTCATGTTTAAAACAAAAGCCTGGAATGATTACTAGAGCCAGAGTGACACATTCAAATCATTACAAAGTAGCCAAACGAAAGCAGAATGTGTGGCCATACTTCTCAGCAGCTAGAAACACTCCTGATGCACAGTCTGCCTTGAATTCTGGGTCACAGGAATCCAAGAAGTAGAGCAGCTCCTTCATCATACCTCTAATGTTGTTGCCGTTCACAAGGGCAAAACTCAGCTCCATTGCACGTCTACAAAGAAATCAAGCATTAAATGGGAAAACAAGGACAAGAGTGAAACTAAAGTTAAATTAATGCGGGCTTTGGGAGTGACCTCTTAATGGAGACATCCAGGTCTTTTAAACAATCCACAATGGTGCTCCGATGCCTCTGCACTGCATTGTGATCTGTTTGTACCGTCTTTAGTAGAGATGTCAAAGCCACATATCTGGAACAAGGAGGTTTTAATTGAAGAAAATGGCTGGGAGTTGATACCAAGTTTATTTAATCAAGTCTTGAAAAATCAAGTATGAAAAGTGAAGAGGTTACCTTATATTTTTGTCATTGTTAAGAAGGAAGCGACCTAGTATGTTGATGGCCAAAACCTGAAAGAAAAATGACATTCAAGTAAAGCAGAAACAGAAAGATTTTTTTCTTAAAAATAAAAAACAAAAACTCACCCTCAGTCCACTTTCAGACTTGATGTCCATTATGGTCAGTACGGTCTCGTACAGGATTGCATTACCTACATTTTTACTCGTCTCTGTGTTTGTTGCAACCTGCAAAAAAGCATTCATGAGCCACACTAAAGCAACAGCCTTTAAAAATGAATATAAAAAGGTTTTTAATATTTTCTAACCTGTGCCAGAATGTCATTCATTGCTTCACTCGAGTCGTCATCATTCTTCCCTAAAATTCTCAGTAGTCTCAATATCCGCACCTAAATAATAAATCACTCCATTAATGACAATAATCCAATCCTATGAGCTTAACAAAAAAATCTATGTAATACTAGCTGTGCAGCTATTCTTAATTGCTTTTGCACAATTACATGATTTAACCATTTCAGATTTTAGTCGCTTAGTCTTTTAAAAAGAGTTAATAAACATAAATATAGCGTAATAAACACAGCTGCAAAAAAACAACTACTTAATTGCTCAAAAAACCCTGTATCAAATCAAATCCACGTGTATGGTTGGATGTTGTTTGACTATTTGGGATTTACCTGCAGGAAAGGGTCACTTATGCCCGACACGTCATGTTCAGGGGAGTACCCAGACATTATTAGGTTCTTGAGGATTCTCACCAACTGTGGAACCAGCTATAATGAAAACATACCAACAAAAGAAAAAAATAAAAGGGAAGGTGTCACAATATTATGCATAGAAGCAAAATTTATACTTGATTTAATAATTAAGTGACAGCTAATCAAACATAGGAAGACAAAGGGTGTAATTTCAACTCATTATGGTGGAGCAACAACATTAAACATTGGTAAAAAATCTATATATAAAGGTGTGAAATTAAAGGGGTGGTAGTGGTCATTTCATCATTCAAACCCCCTTCACAGCTAAAGGGATCAAATATCTACTCAGTCTCCTTAAAGGAAATTTTGTTTTAAGATAATAATAATTAGTATCTACCATCAGCATGTTCAGTCACATCAATTTAGTTTATCATACAGCAAATAACCGTTTTTTACTGACATTAGAAGCACAATCGATGGGAAAAAAGAATATAAATTCATATATTAAAAGTACCTAATTATAAAATATGTAAAAATGTTCACTTAAATTTAAAATGCATCAACTACAGAGAGGAATAAATGTTACATATCTTATCTAAATGGATAAAAAAAATGGCAGTAGGTTGGAACAAAAATGGCAAGGAATGGATACAAACTGCTGTAGGAGTAAAATGTCACATCTGGTGTCTGAGTGTATTAAAACATTATGGCTGTGAAAGGGGATAACAATTTCATTTTACACTTAATATATGTAAAATAAGCACTTACTGGAGAAATAAAAGAAAATTATTTTCCTTTAAACTAATGCTTCAGGAATCATTTAGGGCCTATGTGGTTCATATAATTGGTTCTAATGGTGGTTCTAATAATTATACAAAGAAATATAGAAGCCGTTTAGTTAGAAGGTAGGTAGCTGTAACTTAAATAAAGAAAATTAAACTTGCACCATATACATAAAATATAAAATCTTGATTAAAAACACAACACTTAACACTAAGTATCGCTGCTTTGATATCCATGTATCCCTACTGCAGTTCCCGTTACAGACAAAAAGGTTTTGTCCCTAATCTAACAGAAAGTCGTGTTTCTAGTGCCCCCTTGTGGCCATTAAATAAAAACCACCAACGGTGTTTAATTGAACTTGTCTGTAAAAAAGCGAGTTGGACATTAAAAACAATAGTGGAAATGTTTTTGACGAATGGATCAAAAACAGCTTTGCATAATATTTCAAAAACACCGACATAGTAATGATCACCGTACAAGATAAAGAAATTAAAACAATCTAACTTATAACACAACATGACATTACTGAACACAAATTTGGTTACGTGTGAGGTGACCGTGAAGGAGTGAGAACTATAAACAGCATGCACCAGCTATGAGATCAGAATGTACTCTTACCTTCTCATTCTAACACAATGCAGGAATTGTAACAAAGACAAATGACAGAAAAAATATGAAGTAGATGTTAGGGAGGGGAATCATTCACTTTCAGAGAGCTCAAGATAATGCTCAGTATATGAACATGAGACATGGTGCTTCTGACCTAGTTTAAAAAAAAAAAAAAAAAAAAAAAAAACGACACTCATATAGGAGAAGAACAGCAGCAGTTGAGAACAACAGGAGGAACAAAATTACAGTGGGAGGAGATTAAAGATATTTTGAAACCAAGAGGAAACTGTATCGTAACCTGGTTTAACATTTCTGCCGATCTTAGTCCTTAAAATAAAAATGTGTAACTGAGGGAGAATGGAATATGACGTGAGTTTCAGACAAATGTGCAAGAAACTACTTTCATTTTTGGTGCATTCAAATCTGTACCTTTCTGAAGTGGGCCAGCATATCCGGACTTCTTTCACACATCTCGGTGAGGAGGACAACAGATGTATGAAGAACACCTGAGGGGACAGCAAGGGAAGGTTGTCTTGACTCACTTGTGTATTTTAACAGCAGTCAATAGTCTCCAAATGACTTTTTAAGTCTTCTAATTGTAAAGCTTGAACCCATTGTCAGAGGGTCCAAACTTTTTGATGCCTGATTGATTACAAGGTTCTTATAATCAATTCATAGACCTAATTAACTTTATGGCCTGCATCTCAGGCGCTTTGTACTGTGGTACAAAGACGTAATAGCTCTGCATTTCACAAGGTCAATCACTGCATCTGTGCATTTAAAAGACAATATACCTCCTCCACAGTAACAGTCTTAGCAATTGCCAAATAGAAAATGGCCACAGCCCCCAACTGAAATATTTAAGTAACATTAAAAGAAACACAAATAATTAGTAGATTTATGTTAAATCTTTGCAACAATATCCAGGTGTACCAGCCTGGAATATTTACAAAAAAATGCTTCTTAATAAATAAATATAAATAAAAAGTGATTCAATACTCATCTATTGGTGTCGCTGCAGAGTTTTTTTTTATGTTGTTCTAACTCGAGGTTTACATCAGAGCACAACTATGAAAATTTAGAGGACTGTGGAAATTCTGATGTCAACTTCCAGCAGAGGTTGGTATCTGCTCACAGCTCCAAAATCTTTTAATAAAAATAGTGTCACTGTAAACTAACTTACTGAAATATTCAATTATATTTATTTTTTTCTTTATCCACCCCTGAATGTGTAAACTATCAGATTGATCCACCTGCAGCTATGCTCAGGGTGTGGAGGGGGGTGGCGGCTACGCACAGGTGCAGCATTAATGTTGCAAACCCCTAAAAAAAAAAAAACAAAAAAAAAACAAGCCTAACACTGACCATGGGCCAGTTTGACAAGACCAGCCTTTTGGGAATCCTTCCAAACCAGGACACTCCACCCCCACCTTTAAAGGTTGCTCTCTGTCTGCTGGCAGGGCGCATATGTTCACCCGCCTACCAGCACTCAGGAAGACTCCGAGTCGGTGACAGTCTGAAGGGCGAGCCAATGGTCCATGTTTACATAGTGCTGACTCAAGGTCCTCAAACAGATAGGTTTCTCATGGATATGTGCAAATAAGGAGGTAAATGCATTTAAAAACATTTTTTCTGTGGCTTTTGCGCTCAGTAAAGTTAATCTTACTGGCCTATATTCCGCAGAATTTTGAAAACTTTCAGCATAACAAGGTGTTGTGCTAAAATGCCCTGGACAGAACCTTAGAGGAGGAATTAAGGGGCTGATAGTCTCATGAAAAAATGAGCGACCTAATTTCAGTGTAGCGTTAGCTATTAGCATCTTGGCTTGCTACACTGAAATCCATTGGCAACCTTAAATATATGAGTGTTAAGAACTTAGTGTTATATAAATAAGAGAAATAGATCTGAGGTGCAGTTTTGAGTATAAGAAGTTAAACATATTAAACATCAGTGTGAGATCTAGAAAAAAAAAAAGTGTTCTTAAACCATCACTTAATCCCGTGTCTGATTCCTTACTAATTTACTGCACACCCTTTCTGAATTTAAAGTAAATGACAGCAGGAACAAACCACCATCTTGATTTATGGTGATCTTATTTTACAGCCCCACCAGCCAAAAAAAAAATAAAACATCTAACAGCTTTAATAAAAAGGAATAACCTCTCTAGGTTTGGCCCCAGGCTCCAAACAGTGTGCCCAGCTCAGTGGTCCTTATGTCCAGTGCAAAGGACTAAACAGTCAGCTGCTCTACACAAGGCACCACAAGTGGTTGGAAATGGGACAGATTCTGCATTTCTGTTGGACAACTGGCTCCTGACAAATTGTTTCCACTTACCATGGTTCTTCTCACTCAGCAGGTTTTTTGTGGCTGGAAGGAACATTTCCATGAGCTCTGGGACCTTCCTGATGACATGAACTGCACACAATGCTGCCTGATGAGAAACATTGAAACAAGAGATGGTTTAAAGGACCACTCCAAACTCCACTTCATTTCATTTCATTTTTGCTAATAAACCGTATACATGAATGTTTCACAGCGCTTTTTACATCATAGGCACTATTTTGACGAGTCACTGTTTATTGAAATCCTGCTTTTCTGTCCAAAAGTACCTGTGTGGTGCCCCCATAGATTTAAACAAGTTTACTACTCTAATTTTGAGTAAGTATTAGTGAAGGCTTCCCTATTATTGCAATGACACCGAGTGAAACAAAAACAAAAAAACAGATGTCAGTTGCCCTAAATTAGGAAAACACCAAAAATTTGGCCACCAACAATTTTCAGCCAAAAGATCCCCTAAAAGTGGATTTTCATTTAACACCGAAAGTAAACGGTCAAAACGACATTAGTTTCAGCCAAGAATTTTCATTGCGGTGCACCCTTACTCTAAATAAATGACTTTCATGTCTTGTGACCGAGTGACACTATTAATGTCAGCTCATACTAGACTAGAGATGACACACTCTTTAATTTAATGCATTTTCTATTTTGTTTTATTTTGGAAATTTAACTGATTTTCTTAACTATAAAAAGCTTAAAACTAAAAATAGAAAATGCGTTAAAACTAGAAACAAGTTGCATCATCTGTAGTTTTGTGTCAGTCAGTCACATGTTCTCTGAGTTACTGAAATAAATTAGTTTTCATTAACATAAATATGAAAAATAGAAAATGTATTAAAATGGAACAAACTGAGTGGGCCTTGTTCTTGTTAGTGTAATAGAATTTAGTCTCACATTAAACTCTGGATGTCAAGAACCTCCTCTGTAAGTCCCATTTTTCTAAATATGTGGGTAGAGGTAAGGCAATACACTAATTCCCCAAAATATGAAAGGGAAGTGAAGAAAAAACAGGCTTACCTTTTTCCTTAAGTATGAGTTGGATGTTTTGAGCAGCTTCTCTACCTCCCCTGCCAGGTCACGGCACATTTCTGAGGATCCCATGCAGCCTAAAGTGCACAAAGCCAGGCCTTGGACGTACTGTGTGCTGTGATTTAAATCACTGGTGTGGAAGAAACGAGTCACATAAGCCATGGAAACAGAGCAGTATAATTCAGGAAACATTTCTAAATAATAGCCTCATGGGGATACAACTCATATTAAGATTGTGATTGGTTGAAAAAAAAAGCAAAACCTATAATGACAAAGAACAGTTTATGATACGGCTCCAGAGGGAAACAACTTGAGGTTTGTAATCAGATCCTAATCACCAAACTGCACGTTTCAACACTTTGCAACTTCATGTAGGTTAAGACTCACTTTTTAATGCAATTTGTCATTAGTAAATGAACATCCTGTCTCTCGTCCAGAAGCAGCATGGCTCCCAAATAACCTATCCGTTTGTCAGTGAACTTCTGGGAGGCAATCAGCTTCAGACACTCGAGCTATAAACAAAACAACACGAAATCATCAAATATTAATATTACCGTCTCTGAAACAACTTCACTAGAAATCAGACACACTTTAATCCTCTCATTTATAAGCACACATACCTGTCCAAAGTGGGCTGGGTAGCCCAACATGTGCATATAAAGTAACTTTGCCACATTTCTGCATCGGTATGTATTGTCTTCCTCTCTAAAAGACGAACGGATAGCGGCGCACTCTTTCTGGATCATCTCGCGCTCCTCTGCCTGAGTCCGTGCTGTCCGGATGGTCCGGATCAGCTCCCGTAGTCTGATCGGAGCTGGCATTCTCTGGAAAACAAACACACGGAAAATAGGAAAAGGATGTGATCTATCGACATTCAAAACACAAGTCTGTCCCCTATGACTTACCATACAGCAACGCTGATTTACTTATTTCACCCAATATATACATTCCAAGAGTGAAGTTGTACAAACAAAGATCTCTCAATACAACTAAAGAATGAGTTTTAAATAATCTACGTTCAATTAAATTACATTTCCTCCAATTAAATTACAAATCTTTCACTTTAATTTTTTTTGTTTGTGTAATTAAAACCAGTTAGTGTGTTGTAGGGCTGACATATTTGTCAACTAATTTAGCAATCGATTAATTGTTACCTGGAGTATAGAGACACTAAAACAAGCCTTTAGGTGACAGAGCAACCAACGTTTTCGTCCGTCAATGTGCTCTATCCAGAACTCCAGAAATGGAAAAAAAAGTTCACCTGGTTTAATTCTATAAAATAAAATCTTTTAGGAACCTTTTGCTATCTGATTATTAATAAAACATAATCGACAGTTGAATTGATTAGAAAAATAATCGTTAGTTGCAGTCCTAGTGTGTTGTTAAACACTTTATATGAAGGTCTACTTCAAATCTTACTCTGTAGCTGAATTAAGACAAAAACAAAGGAGAACAAAAACTGAAATTCAATTCCCTCCACAGAGAAGCTTCTATGCAAGAAAAAAACTTAAAATATTTATGAAGAATCTTTGTTGTAAGAAGAATTTTTTTGCACAAAATATTATCCATTTGAACATGAGTAAAATCAAACAGTTAGAAAAAGCCAATGAGAAATAAATAAAGTCTGTCCCGATACTTAGGTTTTTTTTTATTTATTTATTTATTTATTTTTTACTTGCAGTATAAAAATCAACAACCTGCCTATGTCTTTCTTAAATAACTTAGGGATAGGAAAGAAAGATACTTCAAATTAGTTCAAAGACGCAAACCACAGCTTTAACAGTAACTGTAGGGATCCACTTCAAAATCTCAACAGGAAAACTGCATCGATTAAATATCCAAGTAACACGAAAACATAAAAACCAACAGTAAAACTCTGACCGTAGCTTAGCTTAATGGGCAACCAGCAGCACCTGTAGACTCTTTATACCAGGTCTAACTAATCTATAAACATCTAAATGGGTTCACTGTATTCTTTTATGGGAACTCTTTACCACCACCTTCACACTTTAAGACGTTATAAAACAGGTGAGTAATGCAAAGGTAGCAGAGTTGGAGAAAAACAGGAAAAAGACAAGATACCACCAATAATAATGCTACTAATTGCTTCACCACAACTACATCTAAAAGCACTATAAAGCGTGTGTCCTGCAGTGATTTTAGACTTAGTTGTAAAGCTCTGTATCCCTATACAACCATACAAGAAGGTACCCAAGGGCAGTAGGTTTCAATGTCAACGGTTCCCTAATTATGCCTGCATGTAGACAGAGAGCAGGAGGACATTTCTGACATCTGCTCCATAGAATAATAATCATCATTTATTCAATAAGCACTTCAAGAACCCCCAAATGACAAAGGTTTTGTATGGATAAATTGCAAAAAAATATATAGAAAAATAATAAAAGACAAAACATTAAAAAAGCAATAAGATAAATAATACAAGGTTGACAATATGAACAAAAAAGTCAGTATTAGGAAAAAACTAGGCTCTCTGGATTTAAAAGCAGCAGAAATAACTTTCTTTAAAAACAATAACAACAAAATTTAACTTTTTCACTGCATTGAAGAAATTGGTGAAAAGTCCAACTTCTGTCAGTTGCTATTACAAACATGTAATCACCTATAACTTATGATTTACAAGTTGTTTTTTGTTTTAACCGGACTTATTCAGCAATATAAAAATCAATCTAATAGCCTCATTAATTCAGCCCTCCAATTTAGATAAATGTAAGTTTTGTCTCTAAATGTCATGGAGCCTTTTATCAGGAACAATGAAATCAACATAATGAGGCTGCAAAGTAGCTGAAATAATTATAATTACATTTAAAGCACATGCATTTTATCTTTGGTATTACGTAATGGAGAGGATGTTCCGTAAAAAAGGAACACAACGCCCTTTCAGAAACAAGCAAAGCTTTTAGAAAAATCACTATAAACATCCAAAGGACCTCTGACATCAAATGTTCTGTGCAGTTTAATTAAAAATGCAGCAATGATTCAACCTAAAACCTGCTAAAACCTCAAATTAAACATGCAATATAAAAGATAAGATGTATAATTACATTTCTGACACATGCGTGGTCAGTTTTTGTCATCAAATGAGTGTTTTTATTCTTACACCAACAAAAAGCTAATCAGAAAATGCTATATTTAATAGAAAATATAAGTGACACTTGTGATTTCAACGGTGGATGTCATAAGAACATTCTTTAGCATTTCAACAGTGATAAAAGTTACCATTAAAAGTATTCTGAAATCATCCATAATACTTATCTTCTTCACTGTACACAGTCAGAGGCAAGCAAAAACAAATACTGCTCTAAAAATAAAACATGCTCATCATCACACAGACTGCTTTGGTGTATTGGCTCCATTAGGTCGTTTAACTGCTAAACATCACACTGCATTCAGTCCAGTTTAGGCCTATATTTACTGATGCACCAATTGACTCCACAGTAGGGGAAAAAAGGTTTGTCCCTATGCACTGAAGTTTATTGTCCAAAAAGGATTCACTAGCACTGTAGGCCTGAGATATGAGTATGAATCTGTTACATTAACATCACACCGAGGCATTTTTTCCCCTGAAGCCCAGAGATGAGTCATTTTAAATTACAATTCCTGATTTTAATCACATAAAACTCTTTGTTGTGGTATCGACTGACAGGGAAATAAGAATCCAGACATTATTTGGAAAAGGGAAGGTCCTTAGGTGGGTTGCTGCTATTCGAAGAATTTACTTTGATCAAAGAGGAACAGAGAGGGTAAGCAGGAAAGACCACACTTTAATAAAGCCACGGACCTGCAACACCATTTCAATTACTTCAGCTGAATGGACCCAATGTTGGGCTCCATGAATCATGGTAACACATCCCTTGCTGTGCTTATAATCAACACACGAAAAAGGTAAATTCAGCTACCGCTGGGAGCTGATTAAATTACAGTTTCATTGTCATTTTGCAACAACATACTTTGCAGCAATCAACATCTATCTTTTTAAAACTCCAAAGCATGTTAACGCTGATTTTTGCTAGTATTTGCAAAAGTTAGATATAGCTCCAATCTGAGTAAGAACCAGCCTCTCCTTCTCATTGAGTAAACACTCTATTTTGCATGTTGCCATAGGGTCTGGTGTTTCGTTCTTTAGGGGATTGAGGAGTGGTTGCTTACTTGAAATCCAAATAGGCTGCCATGCATTGTTTAAATGCAAAATAAGCAGATAATTTATCAGTTGAAAAAAGCTATAGGGCACTTTTGCGTTTTTTTTTTTTTATTATTTTAAAAAAAACATCCGGACAAAGTAAGTAGTAAAGAAAATAGACCAATACCAGCTACTTTTAAGCTATAATAAGGTTTTCAATAAATTATAATCAGAAATAAATATAATTGCCTATCCTAATTACAACATAACCCTTTAATGATTATTATTTATTCAGTTTGGCAACATTTTATGGCAACTCTTTATACTAACATCAAACTCACAAACAAGACAGCATAGGCATTATTTCCTACTGCAACTTCAGTAAAATGAATGCCTTGTGCCATCATTTACCTTTCATCTATTGCCTTTTAGAACGTTAAAAAAACAATAACAAAACAAAAACTTTTTTTTCAGTTGCAAAGCCCAAAACATCCCGATCACAATAGGTAGCTTTATTTTAAACTGAATTAACTGGAATCCAAAAACTAAAAATAAATAACTACAAAAACTTGAAACTGAAAAGTTGTTTTTTTTAAATATACTTAATGAAATAAATAAATTACAAATATACATGTCTTAAACTGACTGTATGATGGGTTTGAGCTTCATCTGAGAAAAAGGCGTTTTAAGACACTCCTAGAAAGCCCATGTACACCTGCTGAACGTCACCAGGGTTACCTCACTTCCTACTTACAGCTAACTTCCTAAACAATATCAAAAATATGCCACAAATTACACAACTGAAAAGTTTAAACAATAATATAAAATATGCCACAAATTACACAAAAAAGACCACAGTGTATGTTTTGTTTCTATGTATTGTGTTACTGTAACTTATTCCATCGATTCTTTGAATAACGCTGTCAAAGTGTCTTGAGCAAATCCAGCTCCACGTCGTCAGCACATTAGGAACGCTACTGATGGCTTCCTGGATCTTCCGAATTCAACTTTCGCTTAAAAGTAGAATATTTTTTCACCTTGTCAAAAAGCATTTAAGTCCTTTCCAAGGACAAACAACAAAGTATTCAGTTACAGAGGCAAGGCACACCTGTGAAGAATTAGCCATCAGCGAGCTAATCCTGGAATATTAGAGAACTTGAAAGGGTAAGATATCACTTGGGCATCCCAGCGTCACAGACTGGGTAAGTATCCTTAAACTACTACAACATTATATCAGACAAGGGAGAAAAAAACACCGTGGTACCTTAACCTCCCTCCAATTACCGATTGATCTGAACATGATGCAGTTTAGGCCTTCTCAGTGTTAGCTAGCTACCTGACATTCGTTTGTTTCTATGTCAAATAAATTAGTTGCCGTCGAAATAAAACGACGAACGGTGGTTATACTTGCCTTTCGTGTAAATAACAACTAGAAACTGCCGTTTTAAGTTGTTACGACTTTTATGGCTTGCTGAGTGGTCACACCACAGAACTGCACATACCTAGCCCAGCAACTTAGCTGCTGACAGGCACAACCCCGGTGCACTGAGGGCTGCGACTTCCTATGCAGCGTCTCACTGACAGTTGACATCGCAAGTACAGTCAAAATAACTTGTATACAAGTACACATAGATACACTTTCGCGTATTTGTGACGATATGGTATTTCTTTGATCTACTTACGAGGCGTAATGATGCCAGAAAAGAACTGGAATCGTCTCTATTAGCAATGGAGGGAGGAACACACTAGACATGCAAAATGGTGGCTACTCGAGCCTCAGCACATCTACTGCAGGCGGAGGACTACTCTGGCAGGTTTGGTGAAAGAAGTGAGTAGGGCAAGTAACTGTACCATATAAGCAATGCTCTCTTTTTTTTTTTTTTTTTTCTTCTTTTCTTTCCTAAAGAAGTACCCCATAATATTTACAGTTTGTTGGCTGGAATTTAATTAACGTAAGTAAAAGCAGTATTTACGTCAAAATGATTAGTTAAAAGGTAAAATTGCAATGTATAAATGTAAATTGATCATTTTAAGATGTAATGATATCAAAGCAATGTGTCCAAATGAAACGAAATTTTAGAGATCTGTAAAAGTTAATTTTTGTTTTTTTTAACAGCTAATGTAGAGAAAGATATCTCAAATACCGTTACATTGCTTCCAAGATTAACGAACGAACAAACCGACAGACAAATGTACGTATTAGTTAGTTTTCACAAATATTGCTGATTTAAAAAAACAGTCTGATATTGTGATTTATAAAGTCTTTTTCAGTACAGAATAATTGACTTTGATGCTTTCCTTCTAAGGCTGAGTTTATGATTCATAAGTTGGTCTTGTACATAGCTGTTCTGCAAATAATGCTACAGTGACCCCTTGCAATTCAATTCAGTTTATTTTCATAGCGCCAATTCGCAAAACGTCATCTCAATGCACCTTTTATTTAGTTTTAGCCTTTTCTAGCACCAGGAAAAATATCTTACACATCTAACGAAATAAATGAATAAACAAATATGTATTAAACAAAATAAATAAGTATTTAAAAAATTTGACGATCATTAATACTTGTATTTATTTACTTAGAGCATTTATGTTATTCATAACATTTTGATTAAATGCTATATGGCTTGCCAACTTCAACACAGCTTAAGTTAAAACATACAGTGGTTAGCCTGGATCAGAGGAGCACATCTCAATCTGCCTCCGACCGAGACCCTCTCCTAATATGCCAGTGCTTGCTGGACGCCATGGGTAATAGTTCAGTTTTATGTATTTTGTTCTATTATGAGAGATGTGTCTGAGTCGTAGCTCCGAACATATTCTCTCGTTTACTTTTTTTGCTCTGTGAGCTTGGTCGCCTCCATCGTTGTTGCATTGATATAAAGGGCTAACATTCGGCTTGTTAGCCAGCCATTTGCTGTCGATTTCTTTTTCATTTATGATTCAACGTCATTTTAAGCGTTCCTTTTGGGCGTTACACGAATTGATGCTGAGTAATTCACGTATCCCATGATGCGATTAGCTTAATTTGTTCAGATGTCATATTTTCCGCTTAACCTTGCGGATGAATACATTTTTAAAGGCAGTGTCAGTATCGTGCTGCGGTCAGTTTACTCGTGGCATTCAGTGATGACGACGACATACAATTTTATGACAACTGTGTGTAGCGCCCCCCAGTGTTGTTAGTGAGCGATCCAGGAAATTCGTATAAGGACTTGCGTTGCT
Organism: Jordanella pulchra; assembly: GCA_034780135.1. Lineage (NCBI taxonomy): Eukaryota > Metazoa > Chordata > Actinopteri > Cyprinodontiformes > Cyprinodontidae > Jordanella > Jordanella pulchra. The sequence continues at coordinate 8,544 of JAUZNJ010050667.1, read as the reverse complement.
CTGCATGATTGTTGATAGAGAGCTTGAATCAATTACGATTTGATTGATTTTCAGTAAAAACTCTATAATTTTCTAAAGAGGTTGAAAAATGTGTTGTGGATTGTTAGTGTTTTTTGTCATTTTAACGTTCATATGTTCATTTAAAAAATCAATATAACAGCAATTTGTTCTTTAAAATGTATTTCTTCATGGTGTGTGATTACAGTGGTTGCTGCTTTTGTAAAACACTTTTTTATTAGGGTATTTCATTTGCAGCAACAAGATTCTTTATTTAAAATAAAACATGAATGGACTTCGTATTTGGCACTGGGGTTTTCGCGGGTTCGCACCCAAAAGTAAACTTAACTTCTGGATTGACAAGTCAAACAGTCTATCATGGCTGAACTTATAGCACTCTGGAATTCTGGAAACTTTGCTCCATAAAACCAAAACTTGCTCTTTCTGGCTAGGGTTTGTTTTGGAGGAATTGAGAACCGGAAAGTACAGTTCTATTACTCCTTTACTATATTTGATTCATAACCTTGCCTAAGGTTTTAATTTAAAATAAGCCTTGTGTGAGGTGGCCCGTGTTCTAAATTCTAAATGTTTGCTCAACGTGGTTAATTTCTTTAACTTACATCTGGCTAAAGGTGGAAATCAATCACAACTCTGAATAGTTGTCAGTCAAGTCACAGTAATTTTAAATCCTCTCAAACATTTAAAATCAATGGTGAGAGATCACAACATTAGTAAACATCAAAAAAGAAAGGAGAAAAAAAACAATGGTTTTCCAATCCCTCAGATATGCAACAGTTTGCTGTGTGTTTAGCACATGTCCACCAGAGGGCGCTAAGCTAGCTTCACGTATCTCAAACGCCTATGTCTGTCTTAATTTAATAGGATTATTGTAGGGATAACAAATTAATTTGTTCGTACATTTTACATTTTTTCTAGATTATTTGTATTTATTTTATAGCCCATAAAATGTGTTTCTTATTCTCCAAAATTTTATATATTGAATACGTTTATTTAAGACTACAGGGTGTATTTGATAACTCTAAAGCTCAGTAAACTGGTTTGTAAAGTAAATAAAAAAGAATTAATCCGTATTAATTCCTTAAAACTGCAGTTGTTTTAAGAGGCTGCAATGCCGAGTTTGGCCATGTTTACTTTTCAAAAGTAAATCTTCTTTGCATTTTTTTGTGAATTGTAAATACTTTCAATTTTCTATGAATTCTTAATTTTATTTATCTTAATTTCGTCATTAAATTAATATTCTTTGCGTAATCGAACATCTAGGAGGCGGTTGGAAAGGATAATCTCCTGAACACCTCATTTTACTTCCGCTGTCATCGACACCCAGCCCTCGTTCTTACTAACTACAATTCCCATAGTGCATTTCGCCGCGCTTTGAGCTATTTTGCATTCGGAATCAGCTGAGCTCGGGCTTCGCTCCTGTGAGCAGCCAGCGGCTCAGGATCGGAGCAGCTCGGGGCGGTTCGCCGTCTGTCTGTGTCTGCGTGGAGCTCGATCATCATTTTACGAGAAATTATTTTATTTAAGGCTGAAAGAATGTGACGCCCATTCAAACGCGCCGTGGATTTTTCTCGGTTTACTCTTCCGTTAGCGCTCGTGTTTTTCCTCAGACGGAGCGGGTGATTTGAAGACAGTTTCTCCTGTAATCTGGTCCATCTTCCACCAGATCTGTTCGTGGTTCACCTGGTGGAAGAGTTCGAGTAGCGCTTTGACCCTCTTTCTGTGAGGGTGGTACTATGTCCAGACGAAAACAGACCAACCCCTTCAAAGTTGACTGTAGGTATTATTAGTATTTCCTTTCATTGTTTCAAAAGCTGTTTCTCCTTATCGGAGTCACTCTGGTCCACTCTGTCTAAACTATTTTTTGCGTATGGCTTTTGCGTGCCTTTGTTTCTGCTCCTTTGGAGTCACTTTATTCAGATTTATTAAACCTGTATTTACATACATGTTTGTAAATGATGTTCTAATATGGCAGAGCTTGTGTTTGGCAAACTTTTAGATGTTGTTTTTATTCTGCAGTACTCTGCTATGATGAAAAACAACCAGGTCTTATGCCATATATGAAATCAAAATGTGAGATAACACTGCATTGATTAAGCTCAGAACAAATCAAATAATGAATATAAAGGGAAAAAGTAATTGATAAGATGTAAAAGACGCAAAGAAAGTATTTAAATGACTAGATTATGTGTTTTCTATCTAAACAGAATAGAATATGTTTTATTGTCATTGTATCGGGTGCAACAAAATCTTTTTAGCTCCATTATAGTCAAATACAGATGGGAATTTTTGTTTGATCAATAGTTTGTGCTGATATTTTACAAAAAAAAAAAAGAAGTGTGCAGTTATCAATTTGTTGGACTGGATGCACAAAAGTTATGATGGTGAGTAAGGATGAGCTTTTGTTCTGTCATTTATTGTTATTAGGATTAAAATCTCTTAAGAGGAATTTATATACTTTTAATCTATAGGATAAAATAGAATAAAAACTAGAAACAAATCGTGAATCGTCAGAATTTCTATTTTTAATTTTTTTTCATGCTTTTTTTTGCTTTTTTCCCTTTAGAGAATTGATGAACATAAATTAAATTCAGTTACTATGGGATGTTTAGTGATATAGATTACATTTCTTCATGTAACTGGTGTTCTGTGTAAGGTAAATATCATATATTTTCAGAACAGTATTTGTGATTTTGAAGCTCTGATTACTGGCATACGGTTACCAAAGAAAGAGTGATTGAAGCAGTGTCATAATTCTTTCTTTTATAGTACCACATAATATCGTGATAACATTGTAAGTAAATATCTCCTCAGCCGTAATGGTGAGCATACTCTTATTAAATGTAGTTTTACAAACACTCTTTCAGAAAAGATTATGTTTTGTCACTACTTCTGTTTTTGGATTCTGTGTTTTCAAAATCCCTGATTAGTCATTAAATCCATGCTTAACACAGTGCTTTCGCATAGTGTAGCAGGATTTTTTTTTTTTTAATTCGTTAAAAGAGGGATGGTTAATGTAAAAGCTGATGTTTTGGTGAAAACAAATCTAGGGGACACCTGTTAACGCTTTTACATGTTGTCAGTCGGCAGGGATTCTGATCTAAATCCTTCGGTTTGGTTTCAGGTTGCTGGATAAAAGCACAACCAGCCAAACTAAGCCTCACCTTTTTCTATTTATTACATTTCTACAAAATGTTTTTGCACGCAGCCTTTATCGAGCTCCAGTGCCATAATGAATCCCGTTCATCGTTGGGATCAGTGTGTGCACTGTTGCGATTGCAAACAACTGCTATGATGCAATATTTTAAAAGCTACCAGATCTGTGGTTCCAAGCAGTGAAACAGTGCTTGCCAATACTCCCTTTATCAAGCTGCTTGGAAGAACGTCCACAGTGATTAATGCCCACACCTAGTATAGATCTTATTGATCGAGGTCCTAAATATCAGGCAGAGTGCCGGAGACACCGCGAGCAATAAAGTAACAGATGAGTCAGGAATATTTGAGTTAAATGAATCATTCCTCATTAAAAGTGTTTTTTTTCTACTTAATATAGTACTTTTGTTATATCTAAATAATTTAGTGAAATGTTTGCTGTATCAGAGAGGAGAACATTGGTTTATCAAAACATTTGAATGCTTAATTTTTCTAGCTAAAGCCAAATCATAGCATCAGGTTCTCTCTCTCTCTCTCTCTAAATCTTTTTATTATTGTTTTATTTTAGACCACTAATAAGAAGAAAACAACAGCCTGCTTAAGAAAAAAAAACAATTTTTTTTTTGTCTGATCTTGCACAAAACTAGCTAAGTAATGGATTGATTGAAGATGTTTTGTGTTGATGTTGCTGTTCGTATCTCTGGATATCCATGACTTAGTTGGTTTTGCTGATTTCTTAAAAAAAAAAGAAAAAAAGTTGCTTCCAATTGAAAAAAGAAGATTGTCTATGAAAGACAAAAAAAAAAACATTTCTAAACACAACCTGGTTAAGCTGTTGAAATTCATCTTGCATTTTCACCCACAGTAACTCCTTAGAAGCTGATGAAGCCATATGTTGCTACATAACATCATAGGGGGAGCTGAGAACTGAGAGGCTGGACAAAGACACGTTGTCACAGAAAGGGGAACTTTGTGGGGTTTTTATTTCTTTGTTTTTTGTTTGGTTTTTTTTGAGTATGTTTATCTAGATGCTTTCTTGTGATTTAGCTCTTCTGTCTGTCTTTCTGAGCTCTCGTTGGCCTGTGGAGAGCTGCCCGTCGCTGAGAGGTTAACACACACCGCCTGACAGACCAGACAAGCGAGGAAGTAGACAGGGAGGGAGACAGGCAGCCAGACACACACACAGTCACACAAAGTGATTCTAAAGGGTATTAGTGTAGGTATTTGAACAGAATCCACATAAAATACAGAGGAATCGATTTTATCAAGACTGATACATAGCCTGGATTTACAGCTTGGAGGTTTTTAAAAATCTGTTTTCACAATTTCAAATACTTATTTGAAATTATTTGTCACTAGAATAAAGGGATAGACTAAAATAATCCTGCATTTCTGCTTTTTTGGGCCAATTTCTGAGTAGTGAGAACAAAGTAAAAGTCAGATCAATTAAGTTACAGTAGACAAAAATAAGAATCGATATAATGATGAAATATTTATCCACGTCATGATAACACTTGCCTGTAATTTATTGTGCATTTTATATTACTTCGAGTATACAGAAAAAAAAAAAACAACTGAATGTAAGCTGGAAAATCTCCACCAAAAGGTGCAACATAACTCCTGCAGTCATGCTGTTATGATGCATGAGAATGTAGCAGGATACGCTTTGATCGTTCTTATCTATTTCCTTGTTTGAGTTACTTTTTCTCGTGCTGATCAGTGACCAACACCTTAGATCCGTGAGCTAAACGAGCCAGAGAGAGTTTGTCTTCATTGGAAGGGTGGTATTAGGTCAGCAGATGAGAAGCGTTCAGATGTCTGGCCCACCAGCCTCGCTCCCCTCCTGTCTGTGTGCGGATGGAAGACGTGGCCCCAGCACTTCCTGCACTTTCAGACAGTGGGGTTGTGTGACTTCATGTGTGTGCTTTTGAGGGGACGGCGGCTGGAAAGCAGGAGGAGGGGCCTTTGAATTAAAAAAAGAAATCAGAGAGAGGGAGAGACCCCCATCGCTTGGTGATTGAGCTAAGTTTTGGCATTCTGTCTTTTGTCTGTTTTGTTGAGCACGTTGGCCCTCCACCACCCTGACCCCCCACCCCCCTCCACACACACTCCTTTTCCTCTGTCTCTCTTCTGTGTGTCTGTTGGTTGATGAGTTTGTCTCTTTGTCTGGATTCAGTCAGACACTGCGTCACCTCCTGCCTACAGACACACAGACTCGGAGATAACATCACAGTGGCACAGAGACTGGGGGAGGGAGGGAGCAAGGAGAGACAGATGTACAGACAGAGCTCTGGCAAAGGGCGGGGGGGGGGATGGGTATTTCTCACACATCAATCATTGGCTATGTGCCGAGAAGCCAGTTCGCTGTAGTAGTTCAATACTCAGACCCACTGTGCGTCCGCTAATGAATACTCAGGCTCGTATGGGAAAAGAGCCAAACTGCTTTTATATATTGACAGAAAGGAGAACAGGTTTGGGCAAAAGTTTGGAGAAACTGTGATTAAAGACCATGTCAGTCTCAGTCTGACAGCTGTGGTTACCTCACACAAAATAAGGTGTTAAAGTTCCCCCTATTTAACCATCTGAAATGAAGAAAAACTACCAGTAACACTTTTAGGAAGGGTCTTTTTATTTATTTATTTTTAACCAAACCTCACAACCAGAAGAGTTTCCACAGTACAGCAATTGGCAAATTTGAGCTCGAATTAGGCCACATATGGGTTACCATGCCCCGCCCCCATGGTATGGATGGATATGGAAGTATGGGCTACATCTACGCAGAAGAGACAGAGGGTGAGCCAGGCTGTTTGGCGTGTAGGCGGTGTGGAGAAACACAGTTTGTAGCTCGATAGGAGTAAAGGAGGCTGCTCCTGAGGGACTGCAGCATTGCTGCTGGAGCAGCCTGCATCTATTGGTGTGTAAAAACACAGGGGGGGGGATGTAAATGAACTAAATGTTGCTGCATAAAGATGAGCGAACTCACCACTTCTGGGCCGCGTGATTTAATATCTGAAACACTAGTAAACAGACAAGACATTTCTTAACGTCCTAAATTAATGAAAGCAAAACAGTTAAGAGCATCTCTTTTGTTGTTTATCCACGTTTTATTGATGTAAACATTTTATTTTTTTATGGAAATAACTGTCCTGAGGCAGAACTCAGGTTATACCATCACTGATCATCAATCAGAGAGAGGGAGTCATTTGCTCTGTAGCCAAATCTAGTGTTTGAGACATAGAAGTTACATTTATTTCCACTGCAGGTGTTTTCCTAAATAATCCCAGCATATGCTGTATTCAATAAGTCTAGAGAAAATAACCAATGCGGTTGTGTCCTGGTGTCGGCTTTAAAGCCTTGTTGATCATCAGTTTCCCATCTCCAAGCCATTCAGACATCGGTTCTCCAGTAAATGAGCTGATTACACAGCTTCATGTTATTTACAGAGGCTTCCACTTCAGTTTAGACATACAACAACAATAGCAGATTATTAAGGAAAGATTCCTAATATTCCTTGAGGTCTGATCAGTAAAGTCCAACTCCTCTAACTTATAAACTATTCCTCATATGACAGAAAACAAATGTGCTGCAAGTTCTTGGATGGATGCAGCTTTGTCTTAAGCTAAATGAATGAGTCTGGAAATAATCCCAATGTATAAATCAAAACCCAATCCTTAAGCTTTTTCTTTTTTGTATTAAAATCAGAAGAACTGCATCAAAGTAGAGGCTGTTAGTTGATGTTCTTGTAGGCGTTCTTAGTGTTGATGCTTTAGTGAATAAAAAAATCCGTTCTTGGTCTTTTTAATGTTTTGTTTTAATGGCCTTCTATAAACTAGAATGAAACAAACAGGCCTCCTGTTTGGTAATTTTGTAAGGACCACACTTTGTAAAACCCTGCAAGTTTGTGCTGCATGTCAGTTCTGTTTACTTGTTTGTTGAACAAACCAAGTGTTGCTCCTGTTTGGATCTTTCTTTCTCCTTGGCACAATAAGTGGTATTGAGATTGCTTGGTTTAAGCTATTTACTAAGTTCAGCTTTCATGATGTATAAAATGCATATCAGACATCTCTAAAGAGACTTGTTAGTCTCTTTAAATCTGAAATATTTTTTTTTCTTGTTTACTTAAAACATACATTTCTCCTGTTGTGAATTTCCAGGGCCATTCCACACTTTGGGCTTATCAGGACTCCAGCACACCATTAACATGGACGGCAGGGATGAATTTACCGAGGATGACGAATGCTGCAACATCTCCCAAGGACAGGATAGCCTCACAGGTACGGGACGGAGGGACTGGATGGACTCTGCGGGAACGTCCTCGGCCTGAGGGGTGTTAGTGAGAATAAGACCTGCTCTGTTGTCTGTCTGTATTGATAGGGCTGTGTTTGCCTCCATAGAAGAAAGCGATAGCGACCCTGACATCCACGGCGAAGATTCGTCCTCCAACGCATCTACCGACGACCACATGACCGCCAACAGAGCACAGTGCCGCCTTCAAGGAGCGGGCGTCAAAGTGGTGAGTTGGCTCTTTTATCATAACCCTTCGACATTTATTTATTTATTCTCGACACTTTGAGTATAGAAAGTATAGATGATGGGATCAACGAATGACAAGAATCTGCCTCCCGTCTCTCTTGAAAACAACAGTTTCATTTTCAACTATATGGTATTAAGCAACAGCTGGTTGTAGTAGAACCTGTGAGATCTATCAAAGTGATCAACGGAGCAGCTGAAGCTTTTGTTTGATGCATCTATTGTGCCTGTTGTTACATACAGTCCTCAACAAATGTATTTTCACCACTAGTAAAGATGTTCAAACCCTTCTATTCAGTTATTGTTTTAGTCTAATAGCATATGCTAGCTGTTATATCGTTTAAAAACCTGTGTATTTATTTATTAAGAGAGAAAAAACTCATGTGCAAACATGTACTACAGTACAGCAAGTTGGATATTTGACCATCTCTCTTGATCATCCAGTCTTGGGTTCGCTGTTGTGGTTTCTTCTCTTCAAGTCACTCGACTGAATTCATGCAATGACAATATTATTGACAAATCTTGTGATTGCTGGATACCTTTCTGTAAATTCCCATTTTTTTTTCCCCCTTAACTCCCCTGTTTTTAACCAGTTAAACCTCTGGAAATGTTTAGCAGCTAGGTAACACTCAGCTGTGTCAGTATGACCATCTACTGCAGGGAGGCTCCATCCAGCAGCCTGACCTGACCGACATAGTGTGAATCCATTAAACTAGGAAAAAAAGAGCTCGCTATTGAAATAATACTGCATACTCTGATATACAGTACTAATGACAGTACATCCTCAGTATATATATATATATATATATATATATATATATATATATATATATATATATATATATA
>JAUZNJ010050656.1:9161-30583 GCA_034780135.1 Jordanella pulchra | reverse complement strand
GGCGGAGGGTGGGGGTAGGTGGGGGGGGGGGCGTGGGGGTTGCTGTGATAATATTCCAATAACATAAACTGCCCTGTTGAATAAACAACGGCCTTATTTATCCAGCTCCAACCTTCTTGTCCGCTCATGTCTTGGCAAACGGTTCTCAGTAACTGTTAGCTTTACTCTGTATCAACAAAACACTGGGATGGGGGGTGGGTGGGGTGGGCTGCAGTTAGAGATCTCCAGTAAAGTCAGTGCAGAGGACCTTGATGTTTGGTAAACACTTTAATCCTGTGTAAGCTTCTGCACAAGCACCACTCGTCTTCCTGCATATCTGAAGCAGACAAACAATGCGTCTTGCTAATAGCTTTGCTTAACCAGACTGGGTTTGTTTTCCAAACTTTGCTTGATGGATGAGGATTTTTACTGTGAGTCCTTTTAGCTAATAAATATCCCTCCTTCTAGACCTGCTGCCACTTATTCTGTTTTTCTTCCAATTCAGTTAAAACAGAGACTTTGAAGAGAAGGCGGTCTTAGTGCCATCCGACTGCTTCTATGTTGGTGGAAAAATCCCATTTATAAAATTAAAAACACTTGATTCTAGAAGCTCTTTTCTCATCCCAGCGTATGAAAAGGACCCTACATGCTTTTAAAAGGAGCTGAAACAATTTATTAAGAAAGTAATTGTGACAAATATTTATTCAAATAAAATAATTAAATTTGGACCAAACAAATAAATAAAGTAGTATTTAGTATCTAAATATCTGACAAATATTTTATGAAAAAGAATTAATAATGATAGTTGATTTAATAGAATAAAATGAACAAAAGTAAAAAAAATAAAATATTGAATTAAGTTTTTCTTTTCAATATTAATACTATTTAGCAAGAATTAAAGATTGAAATAATTTTCCAAACATTTACATATTTTAGAAATAATACAGAAAATATCCTAATAAAGAAAAATATGGATTTTACATATATACAGTGAATTTAGCAAACTATAATCTAAGTTATGCCATACTTCCAGTTAGAAATAAGTCATGAACATCTGTCAGATTTATCAAGGCCCACTTAAATAACATTTCTATATTATAAACCATTTTGATATTAAACTTTCCATGATTACAAAACATTTTATTTACATTTTTATCTGATTATCATTATAAATTCTAACAACTCAATTCAAAAACAGAATTATTTATGTGAATTTTACACACCAGGAAATCAAGCTTTAAATAACTATAATAGTTAAATTTCTGTATACTGTAATCTTATTTTGGTGTTTAAACCTTCATGTAAAAATCATGTATTTCTTGAATTGTGTCACTTAAGACTTGTATTACCTCCTTAATGTGTCCAGAACTTTTTCCTAAAGAAGGATTTAAACTAAATCAAATCTGACTGACTACATCAGCAGCTTCAGATTCAGAAAACTCAGAGCAACACTTTTTCTTCACTCTCCTCCTTTCCTTTCTCTGGCCTGATCCGCCTGTCCATCCGGTGTTTGCTGAGGTTTCCAGGTGGAGATGAATCCTGGCGTTGTGTGAGGGATTTTGACAAAGCAACATGGTAAAAGAGAATGACTCGGTGCAGTCAATGGGATTTCGACGCGACGCGGTGTGGGTGAGGCTGTGGTTCTGGGCCCTGAAATCCCATTATGACGCATGCATTGTGCTTAGAAACCTGCCGTAGCAGATTTATTCACCTCCACCTACCGGAGGAGGCGAACTGATTACTGGAGAACCAGGAGCTCACACTTAGTCATTGCAGGGATTGTACTGGTGTTCTGTGCATTGGCTGAGCTTTCCAAAAATGTGCAACTTAAAAGAACTACCCAATTGAAAATATCTTATCTCGTCTCTGCACACCTTCAGCCAATTGAAGCCTCAATCACCAATGATGGTCACTCATTCCAACCTTAAAAAGCTAGGTGTTGTCCTGTGAAGGGCTCCGATGGGTGGAGACTGAAGGAAGAGTCACCAACAACTGGAGCGTTGGAAAGCTCCTAATCTGTCATCATGTGGCTGGCTGCCTGCTGGTGCATTGAATTGGTGTCTCCAGCAGGCGTGGCGACTCGCCCCTGTCAGCTGGTCGATTTGCTGCACAGCCATTAGGCTGCGCCTCTGCACTCGGCAGACATGTGTCAGCTGGATAACCTTTAAACTGATCTCAGCTCAGCGTTGAAGTGACAGCCGACCCACTGGGCCATAACCAAGGCCACAGTCGACACTACAAGGAAACTCAGTGATGCATCCCTATCATACCTCATCCTCTACTTCGCGCGCTCACTCTTCATAGGCAGTAATGGAGAGATCCCTGCCTTCAGTCTAACAGCAGAGTGAGTAATAGACCCCAAATGTTACCCATCCAAAGCCAATGAGATGAGGAGACATTTATGCTTATATCATTCTTATTTATGTGTTCCATCTGTTTGATCCGTGTTCCACTTGATCAAAGGCAGAGGGTAATGGTGCCTGCAGGACCATTTATGGCCTGTTTGTTAAAAACACTGTCTCTTTAATGATGGGCTTGACTTATACACCCATAGTAAGTTACCCTGGAGGGAAATTACGTTGCTGTGTTTAAAAACGACTAAAACAGCCGACTTGCATGTTTATCTTGAGAAGTGAGCCAGGAGGAGTAATCTTAAACATGTAAAGTCAATTTGGGCCTAATGACACATCCTTGGAGATGTTCTGATTATAATTCAGGACTGAACTCTGGCGGAATTGATAGACATCCCAAAATATCACTAATGCTCTTGATAATGACATATTTCTACTTTCTTTCCATCTATAAAAATGATCATTTTATTCTAGTAAATGGTTTAGATGGAACTCTATCCTGTTGCCTCATTTGATATGCATGGAACCAGGCAAATGCAAATCAGCTCGGCCTCCACTTTTCACCAATTTGCATGTAGCTGCTCATACTGGACTCGCTTGGACACTTATGCCTCTTTGGCCACATTATTGAACACTTAATGAATTGTCGCTGATAAACTTTATTCCCCGTTTCTAGCTCTAAGAAATCCCAGCCTGATAGATGCCATGTTGGTTTCCCCTGATTGTCTGAAGTTGAGCTGCAGAGACTGAATGTGGAACAACTGGGCTGCTTATCTTGCTCATATTTTGTCAAGTTTTACAAAGTTAAATTTAATTAAAATCAAGTATTAGGAGGTAGAAACTTAGAGCTAGGCTTTATCCGGAAATTAAACAAAATAAAATCAGGACTTTCAAAAGTAATTCAAATTGTTGACCATTTTTTGTCCCACTTCTCTTCAGAACATCAATGGACAGTTCTGTTCTGTTTGTCACTACACCTCCACCATCGTGCTTGATAGTACAGAATGAGCTTCAAATAGTTTAGCAATGACCTTCTAACTCCTCTCACCCTGATGGACACCAAAGGTTGTCCCTCAAAGGTCATTGCTAATGTGCTTCCCTCTAGCAACCCTTTCCATTATGCCATTGTTGTTTAGTCTTTTTCTTATCATGCTGTCATGGACTTCAACACTTGACGTTCTAACTGGCCTGTCGAGTCTGAGATAGAGAATTTTGTGGCTTTTAAATTCTTGAAGCTTTGTTAAAAAAAATCAGATATTTGGGAATTTCCTGAGAATTTTATCAATTAACTAAAATCTTTTCCACTTGTGAATATTGTCTCTCTTGAAATTACTAGAAAGGACCTCACAACCCCTTCTAAATTTTTGAGCAACAATTGCTTCTCCAAGGTCTTTGCTGGTTTATTTTTTCCACCTTTTTGCATTGTGTTTTAACACATTCAAAGTCTCCAGATCAATAAAACATTAAGAGCTGAAGAAACTTGTTTTTGCAGAATCTGGGGTCAAGTTTGGCTCTTAAATTGAAAGGAAGCCACCAGGGTGCACTTAGTGGCCTTTTCTCTTTCCATGACTGAATTGTTTCGAAACACTGGAGTAACTGTACCTTTTATTAAGTCTGTCACTGTGTTATTAGCATAAGAACAAACATGTTTGGATGCAAAACTTTAAAGACTCTATAAGAGCTTAAAAACAAAAGATTGGAGCTGGATCATGTCTTGCTTTTACATATTATAAGATACTTCTCAGTTTCTGGGGCAGCAACTGTTGGTGGCTTGACATTTTGACAAGCTGAAACAGAATTGAAACTAATAACAACAATAACGGCTCTGATCCTTTTAGGAATTCTTAGAGTTTGCAGAGCTGTCTTCCTGATTTGAACTCCCAGAGAATCGCTGATGCGAAAGCAATAAAGACCTGATTAATGTTATCAGCCACACCTCTTCTTTTCCAGCTCTGACAACATAAGACACATGCTGTGACATTTCTTCCCCTGAACACATTTATGCTCTAGTGCAGGTTAAAAACATTTTGGCTTGATTCCTAACTGCTTAACAAAAAATACATACAGAATTAAAGACATTAAAATGACCCCTACAAGTGATTGTAGCCACCTGTATCTACAAATCAAATATTCTGATTTCTATTTGGGAATTTGAAGTCATTTGCATTAACTGCAATCATGCAATTATATACTAATCACAAAATTGCTCAGCTTACATGGTAATGACGAGCTGCCTCACCCTTAATCAGTGTAAAATGAAACTAGATTTGACTTGTTGATTTTGTTTTTTCTCTAAAGTTATTTTTCCTCCTGTAATATAATCACATAAAGCTCGACTTCTCCGACCTGTAGCGAAGTAAATATGTTCGGGGTATTATACCGAGGACTTTCTGTGCACTCCTTATTTGCCCTCTCTCCTGTGGAACTCCCATGGGAGGGGGGGTAAGGGGTAAGGTTTAACAGTTCTTTTACATCAAACAAACAGACGACAAGAGCATAAGAGAAGCACGAAGAGAAGACAAGACAGGCTGTTTTGGCAGACGGAGCACTGACAGAGACAGCCGGCACAAATACCAGACGCTGTGAGAAAGGAGGATGCTGCGGGATACGTTGGTCGGGCTTGGACCCGCCGCTGTAGCCCCCAGCATGCACACTGACATGTAGTAGAAGCCAGGTGGGGGTTAGCCTGAGATTTATGAGTGGAGAGGAATCAGCACATAATATGGATGCCAATCATGTCCATGCAGCAGCGGAAAGGGAGGGGGGGGGGGGGAGTATTACAGTAGTTAGTCCTGGACAAAGCATGCCACAAATGCCTTCTACTTGGAGCAACAGATAGAATAGAAAAACAGATATACTTTGTGGCAATAAAAGTCTTTTTATGCCATCTGCATTCAAACAGACATGTATATGCAGAGAGGCTAAAAGATAGGATGTGGCTGATTCAGAATGGAGGGGAGGAGGGGTTAACACTCGGGGTGGGGTGGGGGGAAGGAGGCAGTAGTTGGTGGGAGGGAAGGGAGGTCAGTCTTTCACTCACAACTTTCTCAAGACAGAATGGGGCTGTTGGCACAAAGACCCAAACCAAAACAAAATGATGGCAAGAAAAGATTTTGTTGCCGTTCATTTCCCTATGTTGTATTGAAAATGAGGTCAGGATGTTTCTGTTGGAGCCACACGGCACATAAGTCGATGGACACAAACTTGATGGGGTGGGGGGGGAGCAGGGGAAGAGTTTGAATTTTTTTCCAACCACCAAAAGTTCATGCGGCACAAGATGAGGCAAGAACGGGAGGAGCGGCTCTATCCTTGCTTGGAGGATGGACGACGACGATGATGATGGTGATGATGACGATGGGGATGAGGTAAAAAAAAAAAAATCAGAGTAACAATACCAAAAAAACAAAAGAATGAAGTAAAACAAAATGTCAATCACATCACTCTACCCACCTTGGCCCCAAAGATTAACGTAAAACAAAAAATCTCAAATCTTAAGCAACCCAGCTCATGTTCACATGTGCATCACAGGAAACAGAAAATGCAAAAGAAACCGACAGTATGACATGCAACTGGTCACACGACTGGAAGCAGAGCGGGGGATGAGGGAATGAATTTCTGTGTCAACATGGTGGAATGTCTGGTAGGTATGGGTGTGTCTATGTAGCCACTATATGAGGGGAGGGTACCATGTTCTACGGAGATAAAAAGCTTACCCTTTGACTTAATGAGAACACTTGGGTTTAGGTTTCATAGTTAAGAAAAAATGATAATAAAAGAACAAGCTTTCTAAAGCAATTCGACACAATAAATCCTTTTTACATTTTATGTTTTTGTAACATTTCAGGCACAGATTTTGCGGTTTTGGCTCAACGGTTCATTTTCAATGATGTTTTAGAGATTAAATCTGCAAAAAAAAAAATAAAAACAATTGTGTTTATCCTCCTGCCACTGTATCTAATAAAAACACCTCTCCAATAGACTCTGACCAGCTTTCAGGGCATACCATGATGCTGCCACTACCATGCTTTACAGTGGAGATGGTATGTTCAGTTCTGACCTCTTCTTTATTTTTACATATTTGCTGTATTTTCTTTATGTCTCTTTAATAAGGGAGTGCACATAAGTGGAGTGCACAATTGCTAGTTTTTCACACTACCTCCATCTTGGCTGCATGACCTTACAGTTCAGACAAATTTATCTGTGGTTACAAGCTAACCTTACTTTAAACCTGTTCCCTCTCCGTTCCTGAAGTAATGTTGTTTTTCCCTGGTTCTGTTCACTAATGTTATCAAAAAAAAAAACAAACCCTGAGGCGTTCACGGGACTGCTGCAATTATAATGAGATTAAATTATAAACAGGGGAACTATTAGAGAGAAGGGGCTGAGTATGAACACATGCTCGGCTTTTTTAGATTTGTAAAAAAATTTTTAACATCCAAGCAAAGTTTCTCTTATTCTTTTAATTGCTAATTACTTTGTGTCGGTTCATCATAAAATCCTGATTAATTGCACTGAAATGTAACAAAATATAGAAAACAGGGTTGCCTATAATTTTACAGGGGGGGTATATTGGATACATAAATGTCCATTTAGATAATCTTTAGGTGCAGATAGCAACACATGGCAGATAAAGTGTGTAGCTACTTAAAATAAGCAAAATACTTTCAAGTCAAAAGTGAAAGTTTACATTTAAACAATGCGCACCCCCCCAACAAACGGGCTGTCCATTGTTTGAATTTAGCTGTATTATTAGCAGAGAAAAGTGGACATATGCTCGGCGTTCAGTGAGGCCTTGTTTTAGGCAGATTAGCGCAGCATCAATTAGTCTGCGGTGATGGTATTTTGAAGGACAGTGAAGCAATCAAATAGCCTGAGCTGTTAATGATTTCCTGAGGGCCTGAGGGGAGCAGCTTGTCAAACGCTGAGCTAGTTTTAATATGGCTCGCAGTCTCCTGGTTTCTACCACGTTATTAGGACGTGTGCCAGCTGCTCTCAGGGCTGAAAGTGTGATTGACAGCTGCTTGTTCAAAAAAAAAAAAAAAAAAAAAAAAAAATCCCCCAAACCCAAGTTGCCTCAAAATTACCACTCCTTTTGAATCTGGGGTTTTATTTCCAGCTCTGTTTTTATTTTCAATCTCCACTCAGTGTCTTATCACTTTGATGCAATCACAAAGTGATACCTGTGAGTGTTTGTGTGCGCCGTGTCTGTGTGTGTTGTGTGGTGTCAAAGGGAAGGGGGGAGGGGAAGAAGAGACGGTGCGCACAGAAATTCGAGGATATCTGTTCTCTATTAGAATGTCTCAGGTAAGGCAAGCCTCCGACGAGGAAACAGAGGTACAAACAAGAGAAAGAAGAAGGGCAAGGAAGAGGCTCTGTTGCAGTTAGTCTGCTACATATCACAGTATCTAAAGGCTGAAAGCATCTTTGTTCTCGAAAGAATCTCAAAATGTATCCTCTGTCAGGAGAGAAAGGCACACACGCACAGCAAGAGGGGTTCAACCATGTACGGGACAGATACATTTTGAAGCATCAATGCAGGCGACATGCAGCATGATGCTAATTTCGCACTTTTTTTTAGTAAAGTTTTCCTCTCAATCGATGCTGAGAGAGCAAAATTAGCATCAATGCTTCGTCATGTCTGCAGCCAGTGGCCCCATAGCTTAGTGTAACTTGTTTTGGAGTCCTGACAAACAGCCTTGTGTGCTCGGGATATATTTTCAGTTAAAGTTACGACCGTGATGACCTGCAGATAGAAGATTTCCACTGCTTTTTTTACGTATCCCCAAAGAGTTGTGAAAACTCCAAGTGTATGCAGACAACACCTCACACAAGTGGGTTTTTCTGACTGGGGCTGCTTTTCTTTTAAAAGTTACACTTAAAGATCCCATGGGGGGCATGATGCTGAGAGGAGATACTCCTCAGTGGCAAATCAAAAAACAAAACAAAACAAAAAAAGATAAGGAGAAATAGACCAGATCTCAGAGCAAGCAAAACTCAACACACTCATCCCACCTGCATGTCCCGAGTCGCACTCCTCCAGGTCCTCATCATCGCTTGAGCATTCTGCTGAAGACACGATGTCATCTGTTGTCTGTGGAGAAAAACACCCGATCGTTCATTTATTTTTCTAACCAAGTTTATCCTGCTGGAATCAGGATGTCTCTAAGGGAGACCTAGACAAGTTAGAAACAGCACAGTTCAGTTAGAAATACAAATAAAATACAACAAATTAGTGAATTACCTCAACATTTTCTGATGCATCTCCAGAAATTATGTTAATTAAATGTTGATTTTTCAAGCTGTAATGAAAAAGTTAGGTGATATATTTGTGAATTATAATAAATGCTGAATTCAGTCTCCTTCAACCCTACATTATTAAAATGGTTTTACTTAACCCTTTTAAGGCAGCAGTTAGAGCTGTTGTATATACACTTTTTTTCTGCCATTTAAGTTTCCATTGGTGCTTGAATACAAAACCTTCACCACCCAGCCTAAATAGACCATTTTTTTCTGTCAAAATAAAAAAGTCAAAAGTTAAGTTGGATATAAAGAAAAGTATAGGGGAGCAAGAATCTAATCTTAGAACCTCCTTATAAACTTAAAAAAAATCCAGTTGTAGAATTATTTTTTGTCTTTTTAAACCAGCTGTTTGCTTTAAAGAAACCCTTCAAAACTGTATCTGTTGGATGTTCAAGAGCTTTTTGAGGCACATATAGAAGAACGTAGTTAGACCCGGAGCAGCCATTCCGTCCAAGGATATCTCTGCATGCACAGGCCCGTCCTTCAGCTCCCATATATCACTTGGAGTCAATCATATTTCAGTGTTTATCATTCTTTGCTTTATGTGCTTTCCACCTCCACAGATAATTGTTTTCCTTCACCCTCCTCACTCTGCCTCCGTTTATTTATCGCCCCTCTCCTCCTCCATCGTCCACAATCAATGGACCCAGTGAGCCCGCACAGATCAACAGCTTCCCAAGCTGCTGATTTGTTGCTGGAAGGAGGGAGGGATGCAGGGTGGGCAAACTGGCTGGCTACACCTGGACCGGCGATGGATTATCTGCACCTTCCAGTTCCCACATTTCTGATTTATCCCCACTCCGCACCCTCCCCTTTTTTCGGGTCGACCCATGGAGGACATGAAGGAGGGAGGAGTGGTTGTATTTCAGCAGTGGTGCGCAGGGCAGCCGGCATTTATTAGAATGAATCAGCGGGGCGATAAAATAAGCCCTGTCACCAACTGGGTTATGAAATCAGAGTGCTGATTGAGTTTTCTAGTCCTGGCCAGGGGTATGGGACTCTAAATATCATTGAGTTTGACAGACTAATGAAACGCGCCCCCGTGCTTGTTCTGCTGTATTCAACAGGCCCGATAGAAAACTGTCCTTGCCTCCATGTGCTGAAGCTGAACAAGTTGCACGGTGAAAAGGCTGATTTTTCAAAGCATTTTTCCTAATGTGCACTATGATTACACATGATGGGCTGTGCTATTTGTCTGTAGCTGTTGGTGTGTAAATAGGCTAATGCATGTTGGTGTTTATAATACACAGCATTATGTACAGTACTCCAGCTTGAGAAGGCTGCAAACGAAGCAAGAGAGGAGGCTCGGAAGTAAATTGCTGTAAAATATGGTCCCTCAGTAAACACGACATTATTTATTGAAGCCACATTAGGGGTGTAAAAGTCTTGCTTATTGCCGAAAGAGGGTTATTGCTTGTTATTATGATAGCACCAGATGTGGGAGGCAGGCGCACACAGAGGGAGATAAAACGCCCGAGTCACTTCAAAGTCTGTTCCAGCAATTCTATCCTGAGACCATCTCAACGCAAGAAAGAAAAAAAAAGAAAAGAGAATGACATGGAGTGAAAACACTGATGCTCTGTTGTCCATTCATGCTGCATATCTCTGCCGCTGAAGCTGATGGCATCTGAGGCTCAGGAAACCTTTTCACACAGTTGGCTGCACCGGATTTCATGAGTTCTATGTCTTCGTATTCAAAATGCTGAAGCTAGTCTTGAAAACACAGACAGAGATTACTGCTTCAAGGAAGTATCGAGAGGGATTGTTGTGAAATGCAACCCCATGCAGTGCCTTGCAAAAGATTTCATCCCTATTGACACATTTGCTCTGCTTATTGGATATTATTTAGCCTTTCAGATGTAAAAATGAAGTAGTGCATGGTTGTAAAGTGGACATACATTTGAACAATTTCCACAAATAGAAGTACAAAAAAAATCTGGCATGCTTATGTATTCAGATTAATCTGATAACAACTATCCACAGTCTTTACATGGCTGTCCTTGCAGGGTTATGCTGTGCTGGTGCCTAACTCCAGCAGGGCGAGAGACGGGGTACATGCTGGCGCCGTTCCATTACAGGGCAAGACAAAGACAAACAGGACACACAACTCCGAGTAATTAAAAAAAAATTAAAAACACTTGAAATAACAGTTCGATTTTTGGAATTTTCGGAAATGTTGGCAAACAGAAAGGGGGGCATGTTTGGCTGGACAATGTGGAAACTCCATGGAAAAAGAGGGAAGGGCAGTATTTAAACTGGGGGCTTCATTCTGCAGAGCAACATTGCTAACTAGTGGGGCACCAAGCATTTAGTCCAATATGTCCCCTTCAGAAGTCCACTAAATAATCTCGGCAGAGGGAATCTGTCAACAGAACACGTACTATACAAACACCTCAAAAAGTCACTGCTTTAAATTTAGTTTAAAAGGTTGTAGGTTATTCTTAAAGTAAATCTGTAAGTAGTTTGATGCAGTTTGTCGCAAACTAAGGAACTAAGAGACCAAGTTTTAACTTCCTGGCCTTCATCAAAACTATGTATGGTTGAAAAATTCAATAGCGCATCAGTTCAAATGTGTGGTAAAACACGGTGGTGCCTGCATCATGGAACTCTACTTGAGATCAGAGTTGAAAAATCACATAAACATACAGCCAAAGCTACAGTGGTTTAACAATCCCAGTCAAAGTCGAGAGAAAACTTTTGTATCTGGATGCAAAGCTGCTAGGGACATTCTAAAAAGTGCAAGCAGCAACGACTCCAGCAAAAATCCCAACCCTGGCTGCATGATACTGAATGCCAATGAACACAGCACTGCAATAGGTTTAAGTTCGAAAGCGTTTTAGTCAGCTAGTTATCACTATTACCACTTTATGTTGTTGTATCATGTAAAATCCCCAATAAACCTACCAAAAGTAGTGGTTGTAACATGACAAAATCTGGAAAAGTTCAAGAGGTATAAATACTTTTCCGAGCTACTGTCATGTGATGGCTTGTGAGACTAGAGAGGGGCTTAGTCACATTAGCACAAGAAAAGACGAAGCTAGGACTATATTTAAAATGTCTGGCAGGCGGATCAGTGTAACTGTTTAGCTTTAAGGCAGATCTTGTCACATATTTTATAATCTCTGCTCTTGAGACTTGTTGCTAGAAAGAAGCCAAAGCTGCAGCCAGCAGAGCTCCTACAACATAAAAAAACATTACTGCATGGTAGAGGTTGCTTATAAATGGTGGGTGGGTGGGGGGTATTTCTGAGGCCATCTGCTAAATCAAAGTAAGAGACCCTCTCATCTTGATGACTCTGATTCCACTCAGAGAAATTGAAAAGAGCTTTTGAAGCGTGGTGTTTGACACTTAAAGATCGACTATGCCCGCTTGAATAATTTTTACCAAGACGAGGTGCATCTCATATGTCATTGCAGCTCAGATTGAAGTGCTCGGTATAAAAGGCTTATAGTGCTGCGAATGAATGCAGACCCACTGAAGTCACACGCCGTTCCTACTGAAGTTGACCTGCGATGCTGATAATAATGTATGGCACCAGGGGAGACGCTGTAAATGCACACAGAGCACATCTAGAGGGGAAAAAAAAGCATAATGACGCGGTCGGCCAGGAGGACCACAAAACAGATTTCACAGCAGGGGAATCCAATTCTCTGTCAAATCTCCATACCACAGTGGGATGTTTTTATTTTTTTTTTTTGGCAGTGATTTCTTTGCTTTTTTTATTGTAATTATTCACGGCGAATTTCACAATCATAATTTTCAAGAGTCTGGGTGGTAGAATTTTTTCTTTTGCATGCAAGTTTTCTCTACTTCAATTGTGTGAATAAAGTAAATTATACGTGATGGATTTAGCACAACCCAAAACATCTCACTATCTGCATCATGCCTGATTATCTTGTTTACCCCAGTTTCAGTTGACTCAAATTCCTTGAACAAACAGCGCAGGCAAATCAATAGGCAGACTTCATTAAAACAGCATTTACCTCTGACCACTTCAGCACCACGACGGACAGGATCACACCAGCGATCGATAGAGATAGACAGCCTGCTTAAAAACCCACAGCTTTTACTTCACAAGCGATGGGTCTGACACAGTCAAAATGGAGAATCCCTAATTGTGAAGGCAGACGTTTGACTCTGCCAAAGCGGTTTAGTCATGAGCTCTTCACTGACTACTGTTAAACTATCTACCTCTGCAATAACTGAATTCAACTCTCTGAGCCACATGCAGAGCGGTTTGTTCAGCAGAAATCTAACATGCAACATCACCTCAGTCAAACATGGTGGTGGCAGCATCACACTTTGCTGGTAGGAACTGATGCAAATAAATACAGGGAATTACTGCAGGAAAAGTTGGTTGAGACTTGCAGGATATCTTTTCCTCTACTTAAGAGAGAGTATTCTGTTGGATATTTTAAGTACTTGTTTCAAAAGAAAACATGAAAAAGAGAAACACTTCATACAAGCAGAGAAATACCCAGATTTACAATCTGAAATCAGCTGGCCAGTTATTTCAAAACACAGCAGGATGGAAAAAAAAAAGAACAGTGAGTGATCTGTGCATTAAGCATACTTCAGAAGCACTAGATGTTGAGTGTTTGTTTTAAAAAAAGAATCACTCTGGCTCTCAGCAAAGAATGATCAAATAAAAAATAATAGTTATGTTTTTAAAACATAATTAGGGAAAGTTTTTGAAATAATTACCGTCAAACTAATCGCTGTTTTTCATGGTTATTCTTTGCATTTAATGCACATTTTAAATCATCAAATTACTTAAGCACTAGAAGTTGCATATTTAAAAAAAATATTATTAATATTATTTTCTTTAGTAGCAAAGAAGTTTAGTTTTAATGCCATAAAACTGTGATAATATTTGTTCAAGGCCAGCAGATCCACATTTTTTATTTTATGTTCTCATGTAGGTATTGATCACCTCGCCAGTATTTAAGTTGTTTAAAGAAAGGGATTGGTACCTAAAACGTCACCTCTTTGAAAGTCATTTTGTTCTGCAGATCTATTGCTTCAGCATTTCCATAAAAACATATCATTTGTCTTTCTTTGATGTTCTTGTCTGTTTTCTGTTTTTCTGGGTTTTGAGAAGTGCCAAAACACTTTAAACACACACACTGCCTGAAAACATTTGGTATCGACACTGATGGAGGTCTGCCTTGTTGCTAATGTGTTACTATTGCCACGGGGCCATCAGTCACTGTTACTCTCAAATTACATTAAGAGGAAACACTTTCCAAAAATGGACAGGCAGAACACTTAAAGCAAGCAGAGAAGCTGCAAAGAAAAAACAAACATGGACTCATGCTTTCATTTCAGCACATTAGGGAAGAAAAAAAAATCTTCCCGTATTAGTATCAGCCTAGGCAGCGCTGCCACTCTCTGCTCCTTCAAACAGGTAAACGGAGCAAGTGTCTGATGAATTTCTTCCAAAGGCAAATAAAATCCCAGAGAAGTCACACTTTTTTTACAGGTTGAAAGATTTCTCACACATCACACACTACTTGGGGAGGCGGGAATCAAATTGTTTTCATCCCTTTGCTTCTACACAGAGCCGGTATGTCTAAAACTGGGTCTGCAGAAACAGAGAGTGCATCCACACCATCTCTTCACAGCTGTGTCTAATAATAAACGTGAATCGGGTTTGGGAGAAATACGGCTTTTACAACCGTCTTATCGCCATGTGCTGTTTGCAGCACCTGCTAAGAAAGCTGTTCTACAAGCCACTGAGGTATACATTCAAACTAGATATTAGACTGTTGGTTTCTAGCTGCAGGCCAAAGACAGAACGGAGTATTATCAGTGCATAAACAGACTCACAGAGCTGGATCCGCTCTAAAAAAACCCCATAGTTTAAGCTAATGACCATCCCTAAACCATTGTGGCCTGACAGCCAAGACTTTGGGTTTCTCCAATTAGACAAGAAATGTTTCAAGTTGGAACAATCCTCATCAAAAACATGGACAGTAACAAGAGCAGCTGCTTCATCTATGGCTGAAAATTCTGCTGAGAGGGACAGGGATTTGATCGGTCACATCAAAGCAAGCGTCGGTGCAGCGGGAGAGAGAGAGACATAATGTACTCGACCGCTGTCTATAGTTTCCTCCCTCTGGGTCAGTGGGAGCCCTGTAAAGGCTCAAACTCAGCTCCCCCCCCCGGGTTACAAACACGACATGAAATGTGAGCGTGAACGGAGCTGCGTTGTTGGGAGATGCTGGGAATACGGCCGCACATGTTTTCAGCGAGCCACACTGAGTCACAGAGACGGCCGGCTGAACGTACGCCGGTCTTATCATAACAAATGACCTTCATGTGTTTTTTTTTTTATGCCCACGGGCCCGAAGGAAACACTGAGAAACAAAGCCTTTAGAGGACAACCATAATAGATTCACATTACAGCCTTGCTATCAAACCTAGTTTGGTTTATTTACAATGCTGGGGCGCTACAAGCCTTAAGCAGATTCGGCTTTCATTGATGGGAACAAACCCAAGCAAATCCAATTTTTTAAACGCGTCATCCTGGCTGTTGGTAGCTTAACACGTCCAATATAGTGATAAGAAAGGGATGAACGTTTAGTCTTCATATTTAAATCCATACATTTGTTCTGGTACATTTATTTATGAGTAGTTTGGACTAGAAATATGTAGGTTTAACAGCTAAAAGACAGTGAAAAAAAATCAACTAAATGTTTTATTTATAGTTATTTATAGTCGTGGTTTTTGGGAAAAATTAGGAAAAAATAAATAATAATAAAAAAATCTTCAATTACTTTGTTATTAAAGAGGCAAATAGATTTTTGATGGTAAAAAGCTTTAAAATGTGTTAAAACAAATCATGTCTGGATCTTTTCCCTCTACACCTCCGAGGGAAAAGTAGCTGTTAGCTATGCTGGAAATTGCAAATGATGACATCACCTTATTTGCATAACATAACAAACGCATGTAGTATTTATTGGACACTGCAGAAGAAATAAAGAATGTGATGGATTAGACATCCAGGTGATTGAAGGATCCTAAACATGTGCAGAACAACAGATTTTGTTGTTTCTTACAATCAACACAATATCAAGTCATCCCCTTTAGGGCTGGTTGGAGTTCCCTATATAGGTGTTTAATACATCATTTATTCTAAATGGAAAGATGATTTCAATTTGTTTTCATGCTCATGGGAAAACAGACATAAAAGTTGAACATTTGTAAGGATTAATTTATTTATTAGATATTTTTCAAACAACATATGTTTCTTATTTCATTTTCATTCCTCCTGGGAGCCTATAGCTAATTACAGTAACAGATTAATATTCTGAATCAAAACAACTTTTTGTATCTAGTCTATATGAATTATTTAAATGAATCAAAAAACAAAATAGTATGTCCACTTGATGCCATCTGCTGCACCACACACTGGAGATTGAAGGAAGGCAGAAACCTTGTTCAGCTGCAGAGCTGCTACAGGAAAAAAGCTTCATATTCACTTGAGACTGGGTGGAGGACATGTGTGGCTGCCCGTTAGATGACTCAGACAAAAAAAAATGCCGCTAGGTTTCTTACTTTGTGCGATCAGTCCACAGTGATCAGTTTTTCTTGGTGGGCTGAGCTAACATCGTGTAATCATGTTCTCAGGTTAAGGATATTTTTAACTTGAGTGCATAGTTGCATTTCATTAAGCTCAGATGCCACTTCCTGCCTAGGAATACTGCCTGACTCAAGAGATCAAGAGAAAAACATGATTTGCTAAATATATCAGCAAAGTTGTTAAGTTTGCTTGTATTCCAGTAATTTCTATTTTGCAATGCTGCTAAAGTGCCTAACAAATAAAAAAAATGTCCCAACACTGAACTTTTCTCAACAAGACTTCTACTAAGTTTCTATCAGAGCGTTGGCTAGATGCTTAGATCAGTATGTGGATGCGCCATAGTTTTCTCAAACTGAATAAAAACAAAACTCAGGTAATAATTTTAGACCAAAGGACCAGAGATCCAGAGTTAATTCACTGCTTCAGCTACTACAGCTAGAAACCACAGATTATGGCCGAAATCCTGGTCTTATGATGGACTCAGACCTGAACCTTCAGAAGCATCTAAAGGTGATTACTAAGTCGACCTTTTACCACCCGAAGAACATTTCCAGAATTAAAGGACAAATGTCCAAACAGGGTCTAGAAAAACTCATTCATGCATCTATCTTTAGTTGAATTGATCACTGCAACAGTTTCTTCATAGATTTCCAAAGAGTCCATCAGACATCTTCAGCTGATCCAAAACGCTACTGCCCATGTTCTCACTAGAACTAAAAAAGTAGAGCACATCAGCCCGGGGCTGAAGTCGTTCCACTGGTTCCCTGTAGCACAAAGAACAGACTTTAAAATTCTTCTGTTAATCTATAAATTATTGAATGGATTAGTATCTCAATCCATAACAGATTTGTTATCAGTGTATCAACCTTTCAGACAATTTAGGTTTTCTACTTCCAGCTACTCTGTACATCCATTACAGAATAAAACTTGGAGAAGCAGCATTTAGTTCCTCTGCTTCACTTATCTACAACAAACTCCCAGAAGACTGTAAAACTGCTGAAAGCCTGAGTTCTTTAAGTCGACGTTAAAAACCCATTTGTTTAGATCTGCCTTTGACTGATGAAGGTAAATTGTTAACCGAGGTATTATTAGTTTAAGGTTGTGGTCCAACTGTTTTACACATGTTTTTAATGTTTATTTGGTTTACTCTGCTTTTATTTTTCTTCTATTCTATTGTCTATTTCATGTAAGGCAGTTTGAATTGTCCATGTTCTGAATTATGCTGTAAATAAACTTGCCTTGCCTATATTCTCATTCTAATTGGTTGAGTTGAGGTTGGGTATTTTATTGTTGGAAATTAACCATCATCATTTCTCCTTTCAAAAACATTAAACTACTCTGATAACTGAAATTTGATACCAATCATAATTCGTTTACATAAAGTACATTCTTATACATTCTAGAGAAAAATATAATAATCATAAGCTCCTTGTTTCAGCGGAACAAAAAGAAACAACAGAGACAGAAATCTGAGTTCTCTTATCCGTTAGTTCTTCCTATCTCTCTTCACCAACCCAAACACCAAAATAGGACAGTCATCTCAGTGGCGGAAGCTTAGCCCTTCTATTGACGGCTTTGCTTTGCACGCGTTATCATGTCCGATCTGAGCTTTGACAAGCCGACAAGGGAGAGGCTTGTATTACAAGGGGAATCAATGGCACAAGGCCATATCCCTATCAATGGGCTGCCACAACTCTTTTTGCTCTTGTTCTCGCTCTATGACAGATAAGATGCTTTATCTAGAAATGAAAAGAAAAAAGAAAAAAGAACAACAGCACAGAGGCATGGTAAAAATATCCCACAGCAGTGATTCTAATCAAATGTGTTATCATCTGGTGTGTTTTGTATTAGTAACAATCCTGCTTAAAGAGGCAAGCCAACAAAAACCTGTTTGAGAAGGCTGGAAGCTCTGCTGACCATCAATTTAGTGAATAAATTACAATAAAATGAGCTCCTGCACCAACTTGTTGTGCCAAAGCCATATGCTAAATGATTCCCAAGATCAGGTATTGATGTTTGGAATGAGCACCCACGGTAGGTGCTTTCTCAGCAGTCCCCTGTAGTCAGCACATTTCTTTTTTTTTCTATTCAGGTTTATGGAGAAACAGGGAATATGTGTTAGCACCGAGCGAGGGGAGGAAACAGTGGGGAAGGTGGTTTTGTGGGGGGAGGGGGATGAAAATTCATTTAATTTGTTCACCAATCAGCACGACAGGTTGGTTTCAGCAGAATAGGTTATGTGCAGAGTATTTCTCTCTTTCTCAAGAACCTGGCTTTGTACACTGAGCAGTGAGGGCTGTTGCTTCACAGCAAAGTCTAATTGCCCTGAAGCCACAGGCAGCCACTTTCAAGCAGGGTCATCCATCTTCCAACAGAAAAGGAAATGGTCTTTGGCCCTGATCTTTAATCACCCCCATGCCACTGTGTACAAGGTCATCAAGGAACCTCTGTGACACACAAGCAACGTACAACATGTACATATAGAGCCGAACCAGGCGCAAGACGGCGCCTGGTCTTCGTGGTCCTCGTGTCGTTGGTCACGTGGCATTAAACAAGTGCAAGCAGCAGAACATGAGAGGGAACATCTTCGCTCTCTGTGTGAGTCCATCCTCAGGTGAAATGAAGCAGTGATTACAGGTCTCCGTTATGGATTGTGTTACCATTTCTAGTTCTGTCTTCAAAGGGAAAGAGAGAGAAATGATGTGGATGGTGTGTTAAGCTCTGCTAAGAGCTGTGACCAGAGAAGAAGATGAGAGCAACATGGGAGAAGGACAACGAGAAGTGAGTTCCCTCCTTGAGAAAACTGAAACGGGTCTCTTTACTTAAAGAAGTAGCAGAAGTAAAAACATGTTAATATACTTCATTTCAAATACTTATCTTCCTAAAATAATGGTCTAAATCATTTTTTGACAAGAAATGATATTTTTGCCTAAATCACCTGCTTGCAATGCAGACCACTGCTTGTAAAATGGACAAAGACGCCAGTTGAGTGAATCATGTATTTCTATCCCTGCTTCAATAATACCCTATGTCAAAAGGTTGATGTGCAAGCATTTTAGTGTCTACGGAAAAAAAAACTATAAGATGGCTTACACCATTATTTTAAGAGGCCTGTTGTGATACAAGCTTTGCAAAGGTATTCATGCCTATGCAAACTTTGTCAAACATTTTCTTGTTACAAGCACAACAAGTGAAAGACCAACATAGAATTACATGAATTCAAAAGAAAAATTATTTCTGGCTTTAAAAAAATTAAAAATATCTGCAAAATGTGTTGAACTTTCAACTAGAACTACTGCCGCCTGTAGTTTGACGTGTTCTGCTCCCAGCTTTGCTAATCTAGATTTAATACTTTTTCCAAATCTTCCATGCTAAATGGCCTTTTGCAGCCTGTTGTAGTGATTTCCATTCATACTCACCTCTGGCCAGCTTCTCTTCCCCTGCCCAGTAAACTCCAAGATGCCAAGAGCAGGATGCTGCCACCACCTTATTTGACAATGAACAGGGGCATCATTTTCCTCCACTCACACAACTAAAGTGCTTAGATTATGGTTTGATCTCATAACAGCTGCCCCTTCATTTGAAGTGCATCTCTTTGATGACTTGTAGTGCTTTCAACAGCTAGACTTTGTAATATTTCTCACTGAACAGATTCACCCCCTTCAGCTTTGGGTGCCTCTTTAATGAACAATCTCCTTTTGGGGCCTGACAGTTTATGTGTACAGCCATATCTGGGTAGTTCTGAAGTTGTTCCACTCTGTGTTTGAGTTATAGAATAAACAGTCTTCTATGAAATGTTCCAGGCTTTGGATACAGTTTTGTAATCTAATTTTGTTCTCTACATACAACAAAAACCCCAAAACACTGACATTTTTTTGCTGTAACCTAAGAAAATAGACAAAAAAGTTTAAAACATTTACAATCACGGTATTTTTTCAGATTTTAGTTGTTTGTTTTCCCTTTAGATTGGTCTTTGATTCTTGCTCATTCCAAAACAAATGCATGGATTTATTTTCTAAAAAAAATAAAAAAAACGTGCAGAATGTTCATCACATGATCATTAAATCTCGTTATGTTTCAGAACCTATCCTGACACTTGGAAGGCAGTAAATGGGTGGCATGTCTAAATAAACCAGTTATCACAATCCCTGCCAATTAATACTGGGCTTCGATCAACATTTAATGTGATTAAGAGGAAGCAGTGCACAAG
The DNA here is from genome assembly GCA_034780135.1 of Jordanella pulchra. NCBI lineage: Eukaryota > Metazoa > Chordata > Actinopteri > Cyprinodontiformes > Cyprinodontidae > Jordanella > Jordanella pulchra. Next base: position 10,158 of record JAUZNJ010050656.1, on the reverse strand, counting down.
GATAATTTACAGAAACACACCTGTAAAAGTGCTGCAATATAAAAAACTGGTAAAAACAGATTTTTAATGCTGGTTCGATAAACATTTAAACATTGGTAAGGTTAATTTTACTCAGTGCAACAGCAGAAAAACTCCAAACCCATATGTCAAGATTCAACCCAACATAATTTGTGGATATTTCGGTGAAGAAAAAGGAAAAAGATTGAAAAAGAACACCAGGAATGAACAGCTGTATTTAGGAATACAAATGGCTGATCCTTCTGGGGCCTGCAAAAGGTCACATCTTCTGCCAGGCTAGTTAACAAGCAGGGAGACTTATGATGGATCCAACAGGCTTTTAACATCACTACAGCATGAAGAGTGAGGTGCATTGCAACACCTGAAGAACCAAACAGTGAAAAACATCACCTCATTAAGATCTGTGCAAGACAAAAAGTCGTTCACGCTTTTTTCTAACCCTGTCCTGGAAGAAAAAGCAGCCCAATGTAAGGGGGACACTATTTGTTTTGAATAAAACTTTGCATTTGCAATAATTGCAGTTTTTACGGTTTAATCTACGATTTCCTTAAAGTGTGGCTTCATCAGTCTGCAGAATAGGTTTGTTAATATTCTCCTGATTCACCTCTGAACATTAAGGCTAATACTGGTGGCATTTTAGTAAATGTTATCTGCTATAAAATCCGTTTTATAGATAAGGATATGTTGGAAAAAAGGAACAAAGACGAGAAGCATGAAACGTAAGAAAGTAAACCCCATTCCATCTTCCTTTCTCGCTTTTTTTTTTAGTATCTTCTTGTTTTTTGACAGCCAGCAGCCTCAGAAAATACTTTTTTGGAAGATGCAAAGTTAAAAAGGATAAAAATAAAAAAACGAATATCTTGTCAAAATATAAGATTTTTATCATCCACAAATATAGCATTATGTCAAAAATTCAAACTTTTTTAAAATAGCAAAAATCAGCCAAAACGGGTTTTAAACAGGGAATGTGTTTATATAT
>JAUZNJ010050645.1:0-30587 GCA_034780135.1 Jordanella pulchra | reverse complement strand
TTCCAGAAAAGTTCCTGCAGCTTTATCACTATAAAATCTTTCATGTCTGCATCTGGATGCATCTTGGAATCAAGCAATTACCACACGGTCTAAAATTACACCATGCCCTGAAGAGATGGCTGTATCTCTGCTGCGAAGAGATGTGGTCTGATTCTCACTTAATACGCTTGCAGTGGACACAGAGACACGGTTACACAAATACTGTTAAAAAGCAGAAAAGACAGCAAAACCAACTTTGATAAATAAGTAAAAAAAAAAAAACTTTTAAAATGAGCAGACGCAGATTTATTCAATGAAATTTAAGTAGTTTCTTTTCTCCCGTCTCAGATGACATGCTGAAATTCAATTCAGAGAAATAATGAAAAGTAACACTGAAAATCCTCAGCATGTAAATGGCTGTGAAAAGAAATAAACGTAAAAAAAAGGGATTTTGTTTTTCAATTAATACAAACCACTTGAATACATAAGCTGATCGTGAACTTTGTGGAAATAATTTTTTTAATTAACAGCTTCAAGAACCTACTACATCATACAAACCAGTCTGTGAATCTAATAAAGCACTGGTCTGGCCTCCAAGTTCATAAGATTTCATAAAATAGTCAAATAAAGGTCCTACCTTCATGTGTAATGAACATATACGCTAATAAAGGCTTCTACAAGCAAACTACTGATTATCTTTTCTGTAGCTCATTGGTGTGAGTTTTGTAACTAATTTGTCTTTAACTTTCCATGTCCTGATTGGGATTTAATGCAACAGATCAACTGAAGGTAGCGCATAATTGGGACATGAAAGGAAAAATGATTTTGATCTTTTTCAAGGTTTTGTTCCCCAATAAATATCTGAAAAGTGGGGCCTGCATTTGAATATTCAGTCGCCTCATATTCAATGCTTTGCTTCTTTGCAAGACAGAGCTTTCAGCAGTATCAATACTAAAGTCTTGCCAAATATTTACAGTTCGGTTGGGGTTTTGGTTCTGATTTGCCTATTCTCACAAATAAACAAGATTTAATTTAAACCATTAGTTGTAGCTTTGGCTGTATGTTCAGAGTCATTGTTCTGCAGGAGGGGAATATCTGCTGTTGTCTCAAATCTTTATCATGTTTACAGTCAGGATTTCCCTGTATTTCCCTCCACCCATTTGTTCTCAACCGTACCTCGCTTCCCTGTCTCTCCAGAAGAAAGCAAACCTATCAGCATTATGGTGCCACCAGCATGTTTTATCACTGGGGTATTGCGTTCACCATGATGTGCAGAGTTAGTCAGCTTTTTACATTTTCGATTTGGTCTTATTAAAATGCTCATTATTTTGTTTTCGTGAAACTCCAAACAGGGCCTTCTATTACTTCATTTTTTTAACAATGGTTTTCTACTTCTTCCCTTGTCAGAATTTGCAGAGTGCATAACTTAAGGGTTGGTCTATCAACACTCTGAGTAAAATATTTTAAAGTATCACTATTTTTACTTAAATGTTTGTCTACTCTATCCATTGTGAGTAACTAAACTTAATGAAAACAAGTTTGTTTTAAAAAATATGCCCCATTAAGATAAACTTTCATCTTTTTTACTCAGTGCTTATTGGATAAGAGTTTTTTTTTTTCATCTGTTGAGTATCTCGTGTCATTTAGAGGTTGAGTACTGATACAGTAAAGAGTATGTTATAATTTAATCTATTCCTACATACTGTAGCTATTGATTTTGTAAATTGCACAGCTAAAAGAATAACAAATCAGTTGTTATGATCATAAGTAGTCAGTAGATCAGTTACTTAGTACTTGTTACCAAATATATTTTTACTCTAACTTGAATAATTTATCTAAAGGATACTTTTTACTTGTACTTGAGGGAAAATCTGATGAAGTAGTGCTACTTTTATTCAAGTATAATTTTTGGGTACTCTACCCACCTCTGTTTATAACCCAATTCCAGATTTACATAACATTTATTTATGCAGGGAATAAATTCAATTTCTTTGTCGTTTTTTCTTTTTCCCTTTAATTATTTATTTATTCATTAACTCTATTCTTTCACTAGGACTGACTAAAGTATATGTTATACATTGTTTTTACATCATAGCCAGTTCTGAATTATTTTTTCCCTTTTTTTTCTTGTCCGTTGAAAGGAAGTAAACCAATACAGCAACCATTGTGAATGAATAATTTCGCTTATAATCATGTATTACAATAAAATTAGCTGATTTATCTATACTGTCTGGAATTCAAAACTAACCTTGAAAGTAAATTAAAATTGCTTTGTTTTACATGTTTCTGCTGCCCCCAAGTGGCCAACCAGAGAATTACAACAATAGTGGGCAAGCAAAAGAAGTTATAGTTTGGCTGGCTATAGTTTGAAGATGTGTTCAAATTCTTTAAAAGTAAAACACTTATTTCCCTATAAGAAAAAAAAACAATATAAAACAACCTTAAGAGGTAAATTAAAAGAATCAGGGAAAATAATCCCTAATTAAGATAACAAGTGTCTTCCCTGCTGTTAATAATTTATATACAAACCTTTTGCACATTATGTGTTTTTTAAAGATTTCATCATGAAAACAAAGGCCCACAGCATTACTGATGCTAAACTAGGATTAACATTTGACACTCAGGATTTTCCACACACAGTGCTCTTCCTCTTTTATTTAACAAAATCCCTATAAAGCAATTAAAAGTGTTTTTTTTAACCTTTTATCACTCTCAAACATCCCAGATAGAAAGAGTAGGATGCAGGTTTTTCTGCAGTCACCTCTGGAGATTTTTGTTCTTTTTACCTTCCCCATTCAACTTGCCGAGCATGACGACAATGTAAATATAGATCCTTATCCACACACATCTGCCATAGTTCTTGTCATTTATGTTTTTAAAATTATTGCTCCGTAGATTAAAACGAATTGGACAAGGTGAAAATGTCAGGATCCTTTAAAAGGCATGGTGTCTTTTCTTTTCCAATTTTAAGGTAACAAAGAAAAATGAACCTTTATGTCATGTTATGTATTTAACCCATGGTAACAGAAAAAAAAACCTTTATATCAACTTATCAAGATAGCAATTCAATTTAAAGTTTAAAATTGATGTATAAATAGAAATAAAAGGGCTGTTACACTTATTTTAGATACATTTTTGGACACATTTATTTTTATCACTAAATTATTTTTTCCTAATTGACACATGTAGAAAAACTAATTGCCGTAGTTTTTTTCTAAATTCACCATGAGGAAATAATGCAACAAAAGATAAATTATTACTTTTAAGGGTCGCCAGTTAGAGAGTAACAGTGTTAAGGGCCTGTTGTGAACAGCTGTTTAATTAAAGCTGTAAAAGTGTCAATTCTTCTCCAACTGCCCCCGAGAACTTGTTTGCAGGGGGAAGAGCTGTCAGGGGCCCAGAGGAAGCATGGCATCGTCACACAAAGAAATTTATTACATCTATGACCCCCCTTGACCTAACCACCGCTGTTAGGTATTTTATCTACGACACAACATCTGTTCTCTAAAGTGACAGGCATGAAAAACTGGCATCAAAGTGTTCAGATCCTGGACTAAGGGCCAACTGCCATCCATTCCGCTCACAAGGGGCCCTCACCTGATCTGAGCAGATTGCTCAGCAAAGAGACAGAGCGATTGCTCAACCCACGCTCCCAGTTAGACACGTCTGGATCCAGGTTTGGTGGCTTATTTGCTGAAATGCTGCCAGGCCTTGTGAGCATTTAAAGGCTCAACGTGGGGAGACATAATCACTCCCTGCTGCCTAAAAGCTAGGCAGCTCTTTGTCAACCCTGCAGATTGGTTGTCATATGCTTACAGCTGTCCCCTGTGGCTGCATATTCACTTTGCTGCAGATGTGTAACACATCTGATAGAACTGCTCAAGTCTTGTCCTTTAAGACACACATGCCTCCAGTGCTCCTGTTAACCTTTAACTTGTCATTTTCTTCCTCTTTCTGAAGCTTTTTTTCCTTCTCCGTGCTTTAACCACATGAGGTACTACCCCATTTTTACTTTCTTGACTCTCAAAGCCTTTTATCCCCCATCCTTAGCTAATGTTTAAGGTATTTGTTGCTAACTGCTTATTGCAGAGAATGTTCTCTATTGTTGTTTATTTCAATATTTCAGAAAAAGCTTTTCTATAATTGTTTTGGACAAATTAATGCCTAAAATGTTCAGTTTTACACATTTGAAGAAACACGTTCAGCGGCTCTTTAGAATAACACCTGCTTTAAAACTACAATAATGGTCAAATGATGTTAACAGACCTGTGAGAGCTTCATTGCCGATTTTATTCATAGATTCATTTGTTTTTTACGTTACTGGAGGACGATTCTCTAAGGTCGTGTTTAAAAACACTTGTTTAGGTTAGTACAGAAAACCTTTCAAACTATGAAACAATAAGCAATAAAGCACCTTGTGTGGTTATTTTTAAAAATGTTTTGCAAAAAGTACTTTGCAACAGTCGTGAGTCATCGCTTAATCATTTGTGTTTTTTGTGAGCTGGATCTGAATTTTTTCAGGTTTTTAATTTTTTTCTGCATATTATGATTATTTCTTTCATTCATATTTAGTTCGGTATCTGTTAAATATTAAAGAGGAACTTTTGCAGTATGTATGTACATAAGCTAGTAAGGAAGCTGTCATTAATTAATGGTTTGATAACCAGTATTATTTTTTTTTTTTCTTTGCTTTTTTTTTAGTTATAAATGCTGTAATTAAATGTTGCTATGCCACTTCTGTGTTCCGTATTTACCCACTGGAGGTTGCTTATAGTTGTTTCAATTTCATCCAAGGTCACAACCTCTCTTAACTAATAAAAAGTACTTCCAGAACTGCTATGATAACTAATGCTGAATATTCAACAAGGCAAATAGTTAGGATAGCTAAAATAGTTTCATATGATCTGAGCTTTTAATATAATCCTGCAGGAAGGAACCATGAGAATATGGCTACACTAAGTCAACAACACCCAGGACGATCAAAGAATGGGAATAAAACACCTCCCACAAAGTTGAACCACCTGGACACTTATTGAAAGACAAGATGAATTCATGATTTCTGGAGGGTTTGATTTTGGATTTAAACCTTGTTGTCTGAATGATGTAGATTGTCATACTTCAGTCTCTAATCGTCCAACTTGTACAACCTGTATCCTGAGTTTTCTGTTCATAGCATGTAAGAATTGTACCCTGAGTAATTGTTTGCCTTCTTTTATGTCTAACAAGTCTTCCTGTTGTCTTCTGTCTTCTGACATCAACAAGGTATTTTACCCATTCAGCTGCTGCTCACTGAACAGTTTTCTCCCTGTTGGACCCAAGCTTGAGATGATAGGGATTAAATATATCATCATATCAGCAGTTTCTAAAGTACTCAGAAAAACATGCACCCAAAGGATGGTATTTGCTTCATAAGGGGTGCCATGGCTAACCCCAAATGGAGGAGAAAAGTTAGGGTAGCTGGCTTTTGCAGCCTTTGTCTCTGTAGTAGAGAGGGTAATATAGATGAGCCAAACTGGGAAAAAGGATTGAAATTTGTTAAGAAAAGATCCATGTTTTTATCAGAAAGAGGAATAATTTACAGAGGACATAAATGCTTAAAGTTAAACAAGATAAAATGTCTTTTCTTGGTTCATGAGTGGAAATGAAACCTCTATGGTTCATATGTTTTGAGGCTGCAGCTGGCAATAAACATAGCAATGTAGAGCAATGGAGGTAACGACTTTAGCTAACCATACCCCTCCTTGTAAAGAACTTTATGTCATAAAACCAGTGATGGTCTAATCATCTCAATCACCTCCACCTGCTCCTCTGCTCTGCTCCTCATAAATTTTCATTAGATCCACCTGCCCCTCTGCCTATATAAACATCCCTCAGACGAGTAACTGCTGCCAGATTATTACGAGCCTTTGGTGAGTTTTATCCAGCATTTCAAGTTCTGCCTGCCTGTCTGATTCTGACCCGATTAGCCCTCTGATTATCGAGCCTGCCTGTATCCCCGTCTGACCTTTTTGTATTTTTGTATTTGACCTGTTTTCTGCCCTTTGACCATGTCTCTGCATTCTTCCCTGTCATCTGATTTCCTGATTCTGACCCCTCTGTCTCTGGAAAGCATTTTGGATCATCGTTGAATCTTTGACCTCCCAGCTCTGACACTGATTCCATCCCCAAATAAGATTATTGCTCTAACCCTCAAGGTAACTCAGCCTGCTTACCTTTGCATGGTTTATTCATCCCAACTTCTTCCAAAGTGCCAAGTTAACAACAAGGAATCAAGCCAGCAGGCTTACCTGAAGAGTTCATGTTCTCTCTCAGTCCTGAGAGGTGATGTCACATGCTAACCAGCTTCTCCTTCTCCTTTCTGGGCTTCACTCATGTACATCTTCACTCCTGTATCTCTGTATTAAAAATTTTTGGAACAAAGTCAGTAATCTCAACACCTGTCTAAATATTACGATATTTCTGATACACAGGAAGAATGAAGATTAGAAAAAAAGAACAAAGACATTATTACAAGGTATCCAGTGTTTTAAGAAAGTAAAAACAGATGAATGTTACAAAAAATATGCATCAGCTGTGAATTACAAACACAGCATGGGTTTCTTTTAAATCTAAATAAAGAGGCACATTGAATTGGGAAAGGATCTCAGTAACCCCCAACAAAGTAGGCAGCTTACAGGAGTGTTTCCTGTCTTCAGCCCCCAGACGTCCCTGATTGTGACTCAGTAAGACTCTGATTAGTTTCACTCTCCTCATCTCCTTATACTCCTTGGCTTACTAATTAGATCAGTTTCTAATGATACCTTTGGAACAAAAAAAATTAAAAACAAGAAAAAGCAAAAACAATTTATGATAAACTTGATAACTAGATATTTGAAAAGTCGTCTTGGCAGAATGGGAAGTTGATTCAGGATGCTTACCCCAATAAGATGATTCATTATTTCTGTTAACAAAAAACTGAACAACCTATAGACTTGAAAACTGGCACAGACCTTTCTTCCTTTTTTCGCTGCTTTTCATTTTTTCCATATCTGCTTTGTCTTCTTAAATCATCAGTTAGCCATAGCAGGCATCTGCTCACACTGAGCCTGGATCTGCTGGAGATCTCTTCTCTTTAACAGATTAGTTTTTCTTTCTGCTTTTGCTACATGCATGCTTGGTGTTGGCTAGAAAACACCAGTTTAATTACCAACTTTAAAATTGAACTAAACAGCATTATTTCAAAAATTAGATAGATAGAAATGTATTCTAATGATTTGGAATATGTCTGCGCAACTGGATTGAATGGGCAGACTGGTTTTCATTTACCTGTTATCAGATCCTCACTTGACTTTTTTCCTGGCCAATAAAATACGGTGCTGCTCTTTTAGTTTATGTTAACTGGGTTATTTATTCAGCTACCTTTTGTTTTATCTCTCATCAAATGCATGTCTGTCATAAATTAATGCTGAATGACAGCTGTTGCATCACTAAAGAAAAGTTTTCATCATGTCAAAACCTATGTCAAAAAAGCTCTACAAGGAAGAGGTTCTTCTTTTTTGCAGACGACACTGACAGAGTTAACCTCACAATAAACTGAAGTAGCAAAAGGAATCAATTTCTCTAATGTTTTTTTTTGTTTTTGTTATTTTTGCCTAATATCGTTTTGTTCTTGTACGTTGGTGCTTTTCTTCACAAATAAATATTCTCAAACACCAACAGTTCTTAACGGACAAAGAACAGTTTGTATATTTGTTTTCAGTTCTTCTGCTGCTTTAAAACTTTTTCCTCCATCTTTTTGTCTAGTTTCTCTTTCTCTGCTGTGGCTTCCCCTAGTAATTCATTTGCACACACAGCATAGGGACACTTTACATTAATTATGACAATAAGAGCTGGAATCAGGACTTTATTTCTACTTTTAATCATTTATATTACATAACTATAGCTTTTAAATAACTAACATGTTGATGTTTTTCTTTCAGTTTTGTCTCACATTCTTTTTTTTGATCTCCAAACTAAACATGTAATCCTATGAAAGAAATCACAACAGAAATCATAGGATCTTAATCTTGATATAAAAAAATCCACACTGTGTTTAACTTAGTGTGCAAAAGAAAGCAAAGACTCTTTGTTCACTTTTTACTCTCTCTAGTGACCCTTGCCTCTTGGAGGATGGGCCAGACAAACAAAGTGCACCCTGACCCTGGTGAACCCTGAGTGGGCTCTTACTCTCTACAGCTGTGTCATAAAAAGGCTTAAAAAGAAGACCCTCAAAGACACCAAGTTGTTTTTTGTTTGATTAAAACGTTTAACACTGAATATTACCATCAGCTTTAACATTTAGTCCCTCATTAATTCAAGTGCTTTCAATTCATTAACTCCAGGAAGTTTTCAATTTCTCTGAGCTACTACTAAGACTTCAAATAAATAAAATGTTTATTGCTAACCTAATCTCGGGCCCATTTTTTTCTACATCCAACACTTAAAATGTCTAATAATTAACTAGGTAAAAAGTATAATATTATGATTTACTTACCTCAACTTCATCAGAGCTCCTACAGACTCCTAATGGGTAATCCATTAGAAAAGCTCATTTCCTGAGCCTGTTGTTACAAGGCTGGAAGAAGATATCTTTCTCATGGTTTGTGGAGAATAGTTTTGAAAAAAGGTTAAAAAACTACAAAGGTTACTGTTATAGATATGAAGTAATGATTGAAATCTGGAGATCACAAAGTGTGCAAAATAAACATTACACTCATGTCAGCCAGTTGTTTGGAAGTCACGTCAGGAATGCTATACCAAATCTAAACACTGGGTTTGTTAAACTTCAACCTGGATTTGACCTGTATTGCTTTATTTTGCCAAATAGTTCCAATTCAAAGACTACCTGACCAACAGACCATAGTTTGTTAGACTGAAGAGCCAACTTTCTAATCAAGTAGTCAGCACCACAGGAGCACCACAGTTGGCCGTACTCTCACCATTTCTTTTTACTCTCTTCACCTCTGACTTCGACTACCAGGCAGAGTCCTGTTACCTGCAGAAATACTCTGCAGTCATTGGGTGCATGAAAGACAAAATGCTGAGTATAGAGAGCTGCTGAACAGCTTTGTGGTATGGTTGGGAAACAATCATCTGATGCTGAATCTCCGCAAAACATGGAAGATGATTGTAGATTTCAGAAGAAACAGGAACAAGTTGAATCCTGTTAAGATCATGGGAGAAGACATGGAGGTAGTAGAGGAGTATAAATACTTTGGTGTTCACCTGGACAATAAAGTAGACTGGAGATACAACTCTGAAGCCATCTACAAGAAGGGACAGAGCAGACTGTACTTCCTAAGGAAACTTAGGTCCTTTGGCGTTGGCAAATAGATGCTGCATATTTTCTAAAAATCTGTTGTGGAGAGAGTGATCTCTTCCTCCATCATCTGCTGGGGTAACAGCAACAGGGCAAATGACTTAAAAAAGCTCAACAAGCAAATAAAGAAGGTCAGCTCTGTTCTGGGATTGGGATTATTTCACAACGGAGAATTATTCATAAAGTTAAGAGCAACAGTGAGCATCCTCTTCATGAGAGTTTTTAAACAACAGAGCGTCTTCAGTATGAGGCTTCTCTAGCTCCGATGCAAGACAGACTGATACAGAAAATCCTTCCTGCCTACAGCAATCATCACCTACAACAACTGGTTTAGATAAAAAAATATCTATGAGGTACTACAACATTTTATTTCCCTTTTGGATAAATAAAGTATTTTTGAAATTGAATTTTGAGCTTTTTCTTCAATAGGAAAATACACACACACGGGTTAGTTAGTTGGATAAGAGTATGGATTTTTCTGAAAAACCACATCTATTCCAATGATGAGCACAATGGAGGATCTGTGATGCTGAGGGCCCATTTCTTCCTACAGTGGCCTTGGAACGTTTATGGCTCGAATAGTTAGACTTAAACAGGAAATTACACAAAAGACCCAAACCCCAAGCCCCAAACAAGCCCAAATTTTTAAAAGAATGAATAATTAAGTTTTATATAAGATATATCCAACAGCACCAAATCAAACTTCCTAAGTCACAGTTTGGCCTCCATTTCATATCTTCTAACTCAAAAAATCCTAAATTTTCCAAACCACTAGAACACAAACCTAAATCAAACCTAAAAGTACCAGAATTAAACCATATCCGATCGTATTATTTATTTTGTTGTTGTTTTCCATTATTTTGTGAATAGATACTGCAGCAATACAAGTGTATTGTCACCATGTCAGAAAATGGCGACCTTATAAGGTTGCAAAAGTGGAAAAATTAAACTGTAAGAAGTTGAAAAGCGGGCGCATTTTAAATAAATAAAACCGATATTCTGTGACGTATATACATGATGGATTATATATATTCTATCTATATTTCTCATAGCTGCTTGTATCCCACTATTTAAAGGATGACTAGTCCATAGAAGAAGGCACAGTTAGGCCTACAAGGTTTTGTTTGGGAAGTTGGGTGGTGGTCAATCTCTGTCACGAAGCTTAAACTCTGGGATGCAAAACACTTTGTTATACTCGGGGATATAATGCTGGATACGAAGGAATTTTATTTAGAATACATTTAATGTCTACGGGAAATAGGTCATAGCAGCATGGCCACTATTAGCTTATTTTTAAATGTCGTGCTAGCTTAAAATGCTAACGTTTTCGTAATCGCGAGGTAACTACTTCGCTATTATTATAGTTAGCGCTAGGGCGGCAAATATCGGGGGTTGATACTACTGGTATCTATTATATTAAATGTAGTGATTGTCGCGACACCCAAATGATTTTTAAAGTAGTTTTCGGATTTAACAAGTTCAATAATATCCCTGTCAAATTTACTACGAAAGTCAAACTAACAAAAATTATGCTAACATTTAAAGTGGTGCGATAAATTTAATTCATTTATCCGGAATTATTATTTTAGTGGATTAACCTGGCGACTAATCCTTTTAGAAAGGAGGTGAGTCGAGTTAGCAAACGTCAGTTATAAGTTTTAAGTGGTTTGAACATTTTTTTTTTAGCTAGCATTTTTTTTTAAATCCCACATTCCTCATCGAATGGGTCACGTGAGCAGCTGCAGGCCATTCACTGAATCTGCTTCATGAAAGCGTAAATAGGGGGAGGACGGACTTGTACCTGTGGGGAAACGGCTGTGGTAAGTCTGCCGTCAATACCCATACTGGAATAATATAACAAGCCGCTTTAACTCCATATTTCATTTTGAACAGCTTGCTTTTTAACCTCCGGTGAGTACATTTCTTCATCAAGGAGTTTTTTTTCATGAAGCAAGTAGTCTGCGGTTGCACCAACAAAGACCGTCGAAAACAGCAGAGAGCCGGGAAGGGTTTGACTTGCCAGGAGTGACTGCGAGTCAGTTCTGCTTTTTTTATAATCAATCGATAGAAATACTCCCGTTTTCATTCAGTTATTACCGTGCATGTAATTCAAAATCTATTTCACTGCAACTTAATATGGGTATCTTATTACCATGTAATAATTAAAAAACATAAAGACCATTATCTTCATATGGAAACACGGACTGTTATGATGCGACTACGAAATGTGTCGATATTGAAACTAAAAAGGATTAAGAAAAACAAACAAGTAAAACCTGTTAGAGATATTGTCGCTGTTCAGCTCATAGTTGTGTTTTTGTTTCCTGACATTAACATATAACAGGATCTTAGACTGCACGGGATCAAGAGTTGAGTTTTCGTGGTAGTAAAGAGTTAGTGGTTGTGGGAAAGTTCGCGGCAAACTATGGATCACGCGAGACTTCATCCACGCTTTCTATACATTAAGAAGATTGAAGGGGGTTGGGAAGGGGGAAGGGTAGATGGGTGGGCGCACAAAGCATCATGGCCCATGTGTCCTCGTGGTTTTGGTGAAATATTTACCTTGGTTTTCTTTTAAGGTTGACGCTTGACGATTTATGTAGGACAAAAAACATGTAAACTAAATTGGAGCTTTTAAATTGGATTGTAAAATCTCAGCCTTTATCCTTCGGAGTCACTCAGACAAAAGGAGATTAGGCAATCCACTCTCTGGGCTGGCTCCATCCTCCAACCCCCTCCTCATACATTAGTCAGCAGAGCAGACACCAGCTAAGGCTGCAAGTGACTGACACTAACATCTGCTTTGTTAAACAAACAGTATCAAAACGAAAGTTACTACTTAAACAAACTAGAGCTTACTGCTTAAAATATTACCAATGGATGTGGTATGTAAAATGTTTCATTGACTGTTTGCTTTAGTAATAAGAAAAATAGTACTTACAAATTGTCCTGGTGTGGATTCCAGTGAGGAATACAGTGAAGTGACTTAAAGCCCCAGTGTGTAGTAATTACAGGGATTTACTAATTGAAGTGTTATATATTATACATTAGCATGTTATTTATGACCAGCTACAAAGTGAAAGTTTCAACCTGTGTTTGCTATGCTTTGCCTTTGAAATTGCTATTTATAATTTCATAGAGCAGGTCTTGGATTTATGGAGACAGACATCTTTATCAAACGCTGCTCCTTAGCAAGTGCTGTATGTTGACCTGAAAAATTATGTCACATATCTCAAATTAAGCTAATACTTGGGTCAAAATGTAAACACCGGTGCTTTAAATGGGATAGGTATTTTATTCATTTAAAAATCTCTTTGCATTATTTAAATTGTCTTCTCCTGAACCCGCATCAACTTGACAATTTGCTAATAGTGTTTATAGTTTCCAAAACAAGACTTTTTCTAACATGAATTGTGTACATGGGAATTGGGTTATTAAAAATGTATAATCAAAGTAAACACATCCAACACAAGACAAAACTCATGGTGATATTTTTGGTAAATCTAGCAAGGATTATATCAGTTGGAATATGTTCAAATTTTCTGGTCTCCTCTTTCTCCTCTTTGCTTTTGATTATCCTCCTGTTACCTTTAGCAATTTTAGCTATGTCATTTGTGGCCATCGTGAGCATCGGTTGTTTTGAGACTTATCTAACTTGCAAAACACCTGAAATGTATTAGCTCCTAATTATTTCCCTCAAAACTGTTCTTTGCTACATTAATACTGCAAAGAAAGCAATCTGATAGGAACACTGCTTCTATTCTCTTCTGTTTAAAGTTTATGTAACCCATTGGTTGGTAATAAATGCACTTGTTGTTCTTGTACCTACCGTTGTTGACGACTCTTTTCTGTTTTTGCAATATCTAAGTCCTTTCTAGAGTTACACACTACAAAAAAAAGTAATTAAAGTATGTAAGATTTAGGGTGATGATTAGGTAAATTTAGGATCAGTTAATACTCAATATCGGTATCAAGATGGAAATAAAAAAATGTATCATGACCTATAATTTATTGATTATGTCTACAAATTATATCAAAGAATTGGAACTTATTTAGATAAGATAAGATTTATTTGTCATTGTCATCCACAGATTACAATGAGATTGAGATTGTGCTTGACTCAAGTTGAGGTGCATAATACAATATACTATATATATACATAAAAAGATAGGGAAATGAAATAGTGCAAAAGGAGAGAAATGGGTAGACATCAAAATATGGTTGCAGCACCTGGAGATATTGCAGAGTAAACAGAATTATATTTAACAACTAATGTCGAGAGCAGAACCTCTTATGCCTTTGAATTAAGTGCCATGATTGCCATCGCGTAGAAAAAGTTTTTTAGGCGGTTTGTCCTGGTTTTTATTACTCTGTATCTCTTTCCTGATGGCAGCAGCTGGGAGAGACCATGGCCAGGGTGTGAAGAGTCATTTAAAATGTCCATAGCTTTCTTGCGGAGCCTGGAAGTGTAAATCTGTTCCATGGTGGGGATGAGGCAGCCTATAATACCCCTTCCTCTTCCTACTGTGCTTCACACCAACCATCCTCCTAATTCCTGCTTTATTAATGAGTCCATCCTTCTCAGAAATTCACTAACTGAGTAAATAAATCATTTCTGTACATATGCATAAGCACATCACAGGTGCGCACATACGTCTTTATTCATATATCTCCCCTGATGCTTGATTATTAAGTCTTTCTGTGGGGTTCCTGTTTTTTAGGGACGCACAAAATGGTTGGTACTCAGGTTGTGACTCCCGACTCCTCCCAGGATAAATCCAGTCGTTTCTATGTTGTGTCCTGGATCAACAGGCTTCTCAAGACAAACTTCAGAGATGTCAGAGAGATGGGATCAGGTAATGAATCACTGCACAAGAGCTCTTCGTTTCATGCTTATTACAGTTATTTATAATATGGAGCAGGTATAGAGAAATTCATAGGCGAGCTCCTTGAAAGCCTGGCGTCAGCTGAGGAGATGGTGTGATGTATAAGGTGTTGGATCAGGGATAAATCTAAACAGGCAGGACACCATTTATCAATGACTACAGTTATACACCTCTGACTGATCTGTTCGTAAGTTTCTGCTAAAGGGATACAGTGTGTTGTCATTCTTACACACACAGACACACACAACCCAGTAAATGTTTTGCAAAGTCAAACTCCGCTCCGGTTCTGTTGGTACTCGCAAAGCTTGCTTAGCTGTAATTGGTTTAGACTGTATATAGTATTCTAGTAACTTTTGCTTAAAAATCTATTAGTTTTTTCCTATTTTCCAGTTTTGCAGAACTAAAACATTTAAAGCATTGCACCAAGTTCATTATTTTTTATAGCCAAAAGATACAACAACTGATATTAAACCATAGTTCAATAAAGTTCCAGATCAACTTTTATGTTTAGGTCAGTAGGTCCTTAGCTAATTATTCAATCAATTCACATCTCATTTTGATTTCTATTGTGATACAAGTTTGTGATTTCACAGAAAATATTGAAACCTGAATGTAAACATTAAAGGTGTAAACCTCTCAGACTTTAATCTTCATAGTGTGCAAATGTGTTTGTATCTCAACAGGTGCATGTCAGTGTCAGATGATGGACTGTACCTTTCCTGGCTCTGTTGACTTGTCCAAGGTGAAGTTTGATGCACAGAGTGAGGAAGACTTTAACCACAACTTCAGTCTTCTTCGGGAAGCTTTCGAACTGAATAATGTTACAAAGGTAAATATGTCTATTTGAATAAAACAAAATCTTCTCATTGAGAAAAAAAGATCTTATTCTGGAGGAGCGAACCAATATATATTGTGTTTTGAGACATTTTTATTTAGTACCAGCAGTTTTCATTCTTTAAAACTGTCTTGGCATCTTTAATAGTCTCTAGTTTAAAACTTACAGTAATAAGAGTTTTTAAACCTGGATTATACTATTCCACAGTAACAGTGGAGTCAAAGGATCATGGTGTTTCTGCTGCATTTAAATTTAATTTTATTGAAAACAAACCTAGAATAAATTCCTTTTGTCCAGCCACTGAACTAATAGGCTGAATATTCCAGCCCTTATGATTACTTAGACATAAACGAATCAAGCAAAATGCCACTTTGTCCACTATTAGGATGAAGGAATAGAATTACTACAGTTGACACCTTAAAAAAGTTGAAAATGCAATCAGGCTCTTTAAAACTGAGCTGTGGTTTGACCCAATCCCTCTAAACAATCAAAGCTGGACTGGAATGGATTAAATGGAAATATAGTTATGTGTTATAACCGCCCAGTCAAAGTCTAGCCCTGAATCCCATAGAGGATCTGTGGAAGAACTTGAAAATTGATTTTTACTGACAGTATGGCTCCAAAATATTCTAAAAACTTTCAATATGCTGGTCAATGTTTAATAACAGTGCTACTTGTGATAAATAAATCAAATGAACATCTACTTAACTCAACAGTGTGGATGTCTTTTTTAGTCAACATGAAAAACATTTAGTTCCCGAATAAATTCACCTTCATTAGGTAACAAGTATTATAAAGAATATTATTGTATGGACACAAAAAAGCCTAAATACATAGTGCTTAGAAAAATATTTATATTCAGTTTAATATAATATTTTAACAATCCCAATGACCTGAGCCTGATCTATTAAGCACAAAACCTAGAAAAAAATGACTTAATAATAGAGCAACATACCAACCATTCACAACTTCCCACTAGATGTTTGATTGCAGAAAATTCAAATAGAACCAATATATGGCAACTACACTGAGCCACAGTAGTCTGTCTATAGGTACCTTAAAGTAAGACAAAATAAATACTGTGAAACATCTCCACTGTTTTTCCTCTTTTAAATGTTCTGGTATTTTGTGTGTTTGCCCGTTGCATAAAATCTCAAAATACATTGAAGTTTTTGGTTGAAATGAAATTTTTTTTTAAAAAAGTGAAAAATTTAAAGACTATAAATAATTGTTGATCGCACTGTAAAATGTCGTATTGCTTTCATACTGTCTTTGTATTGTTACAGACCATTCCAGTCGAGGGGCTCATACAAGGAGATGTTAAAGCGTGCTACGAGTTCATGAAGTGGTTCAAACTGTTCTACACGACAAATGCACAAAATAAAGATTACGATCCTTTGACAGCTCGAAACAACAAGGACATAACCCCGCTGTTTAGATCTTTAGATTCAGGTACCTGTATTTACATTACTTACACTCTATAGAAAAAGGAGAACAGGTTTTGTGTCTTTCATCACTGTGTTTAGAAGACATGCACTATAATAAGAAGCCTTTGTTCTTTTTCAGAAAACTCAGACAAGGAAACAAATGGCACTAAAAGCATAACTCAGACTTTCCCATACACTGAAAAGTGGAAGGAGGATTTTATTTGGGCTGAAAAGAGTGCTCTCGGAGAACAGCATACCTACTGCTCCTCCTGCCACATCAACCTTACTACATTCAGGAATGGCATTACGGAGCTCAAGCGACACATGGCAACAAAAAAACACAAAAGAAGAGAAAAACTTTTCCAGAGCAGCCAAAGGAAAAGCCAAGTCACCGAGCCATTACCCTGCAGCGACGCAGCTGTTCGTTTCATTTACAGTCGCTGTTACACTGGATTGACTAAAGGCGAGCAGGTCTCCAGACATTTTGCTCGCTGTAAACTGGGGCTGAAATACCCCAAAGACCTCATCTCTATTAGCAAGCACACTCCGTACTGTGTTTACATTTATGAAAGGTTGACAGCTGGAAACGATGACACTGTCACTGTGGTTCTGTTGGGGTTTTTTGACTCCAAATCATCTAGTCATTGCATCCGTTTTCTGGATGCTCTTCAGTCAGTGGATGGAGATCAAACAGCAGCCGATGTTGTACAAACCTTGAAAAGGTTTGAGCTTTCCACTGATAACCTTGCTTTTTGTTACAGTGGTGAGGGTGAAGCTTCAGAGCAACTTCTGCCACATCTCAGGGAGCTCAATCCAAAGCTAAAAGCCTTAAGAGGCCTCTATAGCATTGCTGATGCTGCTTATCATGCTGGGGTTAAGGAGCTCTCCAGTCAAGTTCAAGAGCTGATTGCAGACCTGTATGAACACTACTCTTGCTCTGTGAATAACGACAACCTTAAAGCTCTCTTTGGCTCAGATATCATAAAGAACAACAAGCCTTTTTACCTCAGCATCAGCCTCCTTAGATTTTACCAGCTGATCACAAAGATGCTAGAAATATGGAGTGATCTGATAACGTACCTCAGCTCCTGTCCTGAGGATGATGAAAAAGCCAAGTCATTGTGCTTAAAGTTAAAGGATCCAAAATTCAAGGCAACATTTATGTTTCTGGAACAGGCCTTAAAACCACTGGAAAAATATCAAAGGCTAGTTGAGAAAACTTCCAGGGCTAATATGGCAATCATCCTAAAAGAAGCCAGTACTTTGCTTAGCAGATACACATCTTGCTTCCTTCAGCATGATGCCGCCACCCGCTACCTCAAGGAACACGATGCTACAATCCTCAAAAACAAGGATTTCCACCTTTCAGGACAGAATCTCAATCTAGGCGGGAAAGCGGTGGAAGATTTCCTGAAAACCGATGATGCTGCAGAGGCGCTTCCACAGCTCCAAGAAGAGGTGTTGCCATTTTACATTGCAGTGACAGGTCGCATAGCAGAGGAGCTACCTCTGAGTGACACGGTGCTAAAAAACGTTGCTCAGATGCTAACTCCTCAGAGCAGCCTAAAAATGACAGAAGTAGCTTTGGAGGAGCTGGGGACAGAGCTGGGAATCTGCAGCTCCCCTAAGGAGGTCAGCCAACTCAAAAAAGAGTTCAGTGAGTATCATCTGGCCCAGGAAGGGAAAAATAAAGAGGAAATGAACGAAGAAACACCAGACAATCTTTGGGCCGCTGTTCTTCAAGACACAGAGTCCAACTCGGTGTTCAGAAAGCTGGTTTTAACCCTGTTGTCATTCCCATGTCCTCCACTTGATGCTCAGAATGTTATATCTCAGGTATTTCAATAATCTGGAGTATATTGTGAAGTAAAACTTAACTGAACTCTTAAAAGTTTAAACGATTTACTAATTTTGTGCTCCTGGGGCCTCTGTGTTCTACCAGGCCTTTGACAAGAACAACAGCACAGTGTTTTCAGAGAGTGAAACCGTTACAGAAAGTGAAAGTGAGATCACTGAAAACTACAAAAAACACCTCCAAGTTCACGCTCCAGGTAGGAAGCAGATAAACAAGAGCATCAAATTATGTTTTAAATGAGCTTTCCATATATACTGATGAACTTGTGCTTTATTCCTAATGTTTTACCTAAATCCTGTTTTGTAGAATGGAAAGGTTTTAACTTGAAGCCCTGTGAAGTCCGGCTCACCAAGATAAAGGGTAAAAAATGATTTAATTTGAAATATTAAAGATTTTTTTTTTAGAAAATAAATACTGTGATTAGCTAAATAAACTGATATATTTAAGATTAAAGTTTTAAAAAAGCCTTTTTTCAGAATTATTTTGAAGAAACACTGCTGATGTCCGATGGTGTCAGTAAAAATTCTTTTTTGTTTCTGTAGATCTTTCATTATTGAACAACTCGCTGTTGAATGAGGTATGTCAATTACGCTTATTTTTTTAAGCCTTTCGAGATGATTATAAGCACTGAAGCAACTAAATTTTTGCCCGTCTTTGATAAAAATGTGTGTTTTTTTGTGGTTTTACATGTTAATAATATTTGGGTGTAGATTGATAGTGTTTTGGGTCACAGGGACCCTGGAGGGGAGGTCATAACTGGGAGAGCAGCCTGCGCAAGAAACCACAGGCTCGTAAAGTCTTTCAAGCTGGTGTCTGTACATGGTCCAAACCAATAGACCTTATTGAAGGCATTAATAATGGTCAGGAGTCCATAGATGAAGGGGTAGGTATAACTTATTTTCCAGGTAACAATTAGAAAGCTTAGTAAACAGAACATTTCTTAAAATAATTTCTTTGTTCCCCGATCAAATACCAGGCTATGTTGATTCTAAAACTATTATAATTTTGCAGATTTATTTTTGGACAAAAATGTTATGTTACTAAAGACACCAGGTACTGTAAATAAAGCAAAAGGATTGTGGCTTTTCAATATGAAGGCTCCTCATTTAGAAAATGACAACAAGCATTTAATGAAGGGACAATATGGCACTTATTATAAAATCACTGTAAAGTAAAACAGCAGTTATGCCAAAACACTCAGTCTGTCAATCTTGATCCCAGGTTTTTAACCTTTTTAAGGTGATGCAATTGTTCTCCATGTCACACTGACTGTGGTGCATATAAATAGGCTCCTACTATGCGGAGGGTGGCAGATAGGATCGGTCGCAAAAACCGTGTTTGATGTGTTCTAGGCTTTACAGATTTTCATGGTGGGCCAAATGGAGAGAGAATCACAGAGAGGTGAGGTAAAGAGTGTTAAAAATGAAAAATTAGGAGATACAAAATCACAAAGAAAGCAGGAGAGGGAACCAGTGTGAACACCAAGCAGATTCAAGCAGTGGAAAAAGAGAACCAGAGAGCTTATATACCGAAGCAGGATTGGAAGAGAAGAAGCTGGACTGACACACTCTGAGGTTTCTTACCAAGGAGAAAAGACTTAACATTGAACTGTGGGAAATAAACATAAAAGCATGGAAAGAACAGGAATACAACTAAAGCTAAAAGAGACATTAATTTGGCAAGACTAAAACAAACATATATAGACAGCAAGGACATACTGAAAACATCAACACAAAGAAAACCCAAACACCCGGAGAATGTGAGAGTTAAAATGTTCTATGTGAACAGAAGTGATGAATGCGTTGATTAAAAGTTTATTCTCTTTTTGTCTCTTTAAGCTTGGAAGAGTGTCACCCTCCAGTAAACAACCCGCAGCTCGACAGAGTCAATATCAGGTAATTATTCATTTCTGAATGTATATTTGATTTAAAATACAAATCAGACCCCTGGTCACATAAAATGTTTGTCTTTTTCTGAAGGATGGGAAAGGATTTGTTGTGGGGGAGTTGGTGTGGGGTAAATTACCTGGGATTTCTCTATGGCCTGGATTGGTGATGCCTTGGAAATCCAAGCACCCACCCCCAGGCATGCGAAGGGTTGAGTGGTTTGGAGATGAGATGTTTTCAGAGGTAAAAAAATACAAACTCTGAGCTTGTCAACTGGTTTTGATTTTTCTATCTAAAGTCTGAATACAAAAACAGTTCTTTCTTTCTGATTGAGGAGTTTCTGTTGCAGGTGAGCACAGAAACACTGAAGCCATTTAGTTCCTTCACCTGGTGTTTCTGCAAAAACTCCTTTGCTAGTTTGCCAATCTACAGGGATGCCATCTATCAAGCCTGCGAGGTAATCACAGTAAACATGTTGCTACCTGCAGCTCATGTCTGCATTCTCCTCCATTGCCTCCCTTTACTTATTTTATTGATAAGTTGCAAACTGCATCATGTTTTAGGTCTAAAATACTATTTACAGTAAGGGTCTTACATAAGTATTTACCTACAATTTTAAACCTTTTTCTTTCTGTCATATAAAATCCAAAAGATTTAAGTACTTTCTGGATATTTTGTGTGATGTATTGACACAAAGCAGTGCCTAATTGCTGTTTACAGACATTCTCTATTAATTCAATTATTTATTATTCCCGAAGTGAAATTTAAGGTTGCAGTAACTTTGGGCTTAAATAAAAAATACAAACATTTTTTTTGTTAATGTATGACTTGACTCTTTTTTAGAAAGTCAGGCATTACTGCTGTTGTTTTTGTTCAACGATATGCACTTTTCCAAGGCATTTTTAGGTACTTATTAAACCAAAGTTAGAGCAAACTAATAGGGTTTAGAGTGATCTAATAATTGGGTCATGTTTAGCTTTGTAATAATTATAAGTTAAACACTGAAAAATGTTAAGAAACGTGTCTGAAATAAAGCAGCGTTTAGCAAGATTTAGCCAACTTTACAGAGCTAAACCTTTTTTTTGTTAAACATAGCTTAGCATCCTACTTTTCCTGCAGACTAACGTGTTTGTTTTCTTAGTTGGCAGCTGAACGATGTGGGAAGTCCTTTGCTAAGGCTCAAGATGATAAAGAACAAGAGCTGAAGTTGATGGTGGAATGGGCTTCTGAGGGGTTCCTACCGACAGGACCGAGGGGCTTTACTCCACCTGGTAGGTGTTAAAATTGATTAAAACTTCTTATTCTTCTTCAATCTCTGACTGTGGTCTTATCTGCCCACAATCAAGCAGAACAGAATAATTGATTTTAGGTTTCAAAGCTGAACAATAAATTGTTATGCTGTCATTATTACTCAAACCATTTCTGCAGTATTACTGTAACAAAGGGTGTGATTTCTGGTTTAAGTCCTTCACAGTCGGGGACAATTGCATGTGTTTTATTTTTTTATTGAGTAATATTCAGACCTGATGTAGATTTTCATCAGCAAAAATCCTCAAGCTTTTAAAAGAGCTGATGATGGAAAGAAGTTGATCATAAAAATTAGTGTTATTGCATAATAGTATTGCACATTTTTCTATTATTGTTCAGTTGTAGCATATTTTGTATCAGTATTTTCTTCACTGCCTCAGATACCTTGACTGTAATTATTCTTTTCTTTCGTCTTTGTCAGTTTCCCACTTGTTTCTACTCTTGGGTGTGTTTAAGCAAAGAACATCGGTGTATTAGTAGCAAACCAAATGCAACTATATAACATGACAAGCTGTCTTACACAGCTGCTGATACTAAACACCGAGTTTCATTGTTGTTAAATCATGAGACAGAGTTTTTTTGTCAAATATTTCATTTATTTTAACATAATAACGTGTATTTTACTACAGATCATCTCCAAAATGTTTTTTTCTGTCTTTCTCTGATTTACAAGACTCAAATCAAGACTCTGACTCCCCTTCCTCCGAATATCAACCCCCTCAAAAAAAAAAATATGTCTTTAAAAACAGGGCAGTCGGTTCCAGCAATACCTTCAATAGAGGTTTGTTGTTTCTATATTTTGGCAAATTAAGTGAAACATCTTGAGTAAGAAAGCTGGAATGTGTCTAAAATATTCACCAATAACATTGTTTTCTTACCTGTTTTTTTTTTTTTTTCATATTTCGCCTCACAGAATCACTGAAAGAAAAGGTCAAAGAAAAAGGAAAAACAATCGAAAGTAAGGCTGCATTTTGAGTTTACAAAGTCTTGTACATAAACTGCATTTTACTTTATAACAACTTTTGTTCTCTTTCAGATTTCTGTTTGTCTTGTGCATCACCTGAGATCGACGTCCAGCATCCCTTGTTTGAAGGCGGTCTCTGTCAGAAATGCAAGGTAATCTGCTATCACACATCTATTACCTTAATGTGTCCTGAATATTCTGCATCTATTCTCACCAAGATGCAGAAAAAAAGGCTTCAGCTGAAGTTCCACAGTTGATTCAACGGCTTCCATTTCTGGTTTTGCAGGAGAATTTCACAGAGACTCTGTATCGTTACGATGAAGATGGCTACCAGTCGTATTGCACCGTTTGCTGTGCAGGTTTAGAGGTGGTTCTGTGTGGGAACTCCAGCTGCTGCAGGTAAACAAAAAAACTCTTTGTTTTGGATTCAAGTGAGTTTGTTTTTTATCAGGCTTATGCCAACAGACAAAGAATTTTTGAAAAATGTTTAGGGGGGTACAGAATGCGGGTTATAATTTGCTTCTTTTGAGCAACTCAGATGATTTTGGTGCTAAAATCATCTAAAGCACATCCTGTGTGCCATTAAGGCCGGTTAAAGCAGGTATTTATTAGACAGCCCTTCTACGGAGCCCCATTTTTTCATTGGTCTTGAATAATATTTTAATCCTAAATGTCTCATTTAAGCATACTTACATGTTATATGTGGTGAATTATCCAAATTAAGAGAATTAAATGATAGAAAACAAAAGTCTTTGTGTATTTAATCTAAATAATAGGTTTCATTAGTAGAATCGAGTAACTGAAGTTAATTGACTTTGTACTAGTAGTAGTAATATTAAATATTTCATTTCTTTTAATAAGCAGGCGTTACAGACAGTAAAACCATTTATTTTAATTTGTTCCAATTATTGCTAGAAATCGACTTTCCTGACGTTTAGTCACATTAATGGATAAAATAAGAAAGAAGAGAACAGCTTATGGATTGTTTACATTAATGTTTAACTGGAGAGGAAGATCATTTTGTGATATGCTTTTATGAAGTTAATCAGTCATCATTTCCAACTACTCTCTGGAGACGATAAATATTTGAGAAAAACTGGTATAAAACCTTATTTTATCAGGCTAACTATAAAAGGCTGCTTGAACAAAAAAATAAAAGGCTAAGTTACTCACTTTACTCACTAGTGATTTATACAGGTTAACAACTAACAGCCTCATTCCGATGATCAGTTTGTTTGCTGCAGCTGGTTAAACAAGGGTTTTAATGGTGATAATAATCCACAGGCTCTGTGTGGTTTGACCCTGAGGTCATCAATCATCAAACGATGACAACATACAGCTGCTTTGATCTTCCTCTGCTTAAAAACCGCTTGTTGTTTGATAGCTGCTGATTGCCTGGATATTATGAGAAATCCAAAGAAATGTAAACATAAAAGAGAAAAAAACATCAGATGTTTTCATCAAACAGCAGGTTGATGAGAGTTGAACAGGTTGAACAGTTCTGGGTTTCAATGGGGTTCAATAAGTTAAGTCTGAACTTTGACTAGATCTTTCACTGTTGAATACTGGTCCCCCATTTTCAGTTATGGTCAACTTTGTGTTGGTCTCTCACATAAAATAAAACAGTTAAATTATAACTTGGAAAAATATGTAACAGATGAAGGGATAACGGTACGTCAGAGATATACATGTCTCTTTAAGCTTTAGTTTGCAACAAACTTCAGGGGGAAATAAAGTTCTGTTCACTCATTTACATGTGGTTTTTCAAAAGGCACATACTGTAGGTTTTTTTTTTTCATCATAGATGGCATTCACCACATCAGCGTTTGTTGAGAAAAAGGCTTTGAATTATGACAGGACAGTCTGTTGACAAACCAAACATGGTTTCAGGTTGCTTTGTTCCTGTTAGCACCTTCAGTTCTTCATCACAGAGAGACACAGTGACCAGCTGCTGCTAACACGCTGTGTCGTAGGTTTTTACTGGGGAAAAAATATCTTATACATCTTAACAAAAAGCAGAGCTCCAAGCGGTCCATGTTTGTGAATTTGAAAGGAAGAAAAAAAAGCTCAAGAACCTAAAAAGTTTATGAAAAAAGCCATGATAGGACACTAATCTGCTGATAAGCTTCGTCCGTACCTCACTTATTAGCCTAAATATTCAACTGTGCAACAGTCTTTTTACAAACGACAGTCAATGTCACTCTAAAATCGATGTGCATGTATGTTACATATGTCTATAATATGCCATGTGTCTGACTCTTTCATCAAACACAAAAGCGGTTGGTTCTTTTCTCCTTTTTTTTTCTTATTTTGCATCCAATTCGGATTTGATAGACGACGACATTCACAGATTCACAGTCCCTGGGACTCGTAGCGTTAAACTAGCGGGTACTGACTTCTTACTTTATCCATTCTTTCTCTCAGAGATTAAAGGTTTGCTGTGACTCATTCGTTTAGTTATTTGTTAATATGAACTGTTTTAAGAAATTAAACACAAGATTTATATGTTTTGAAGTGTGTTGCTTTGCGAAAAACATAGCAAAGATTCCTTTTGCATTTATTTTAAAGCAAACTTTAAAAAAACAACAACTCCATATTATAGAGGTTGTTTTAGTAAGATCCAAGGTCTCAATTAAAAAAAGAGATCTGTCTTGATAAACACAATGACAAAATGTTATTTTTTCTTTAAAGTATATATAGTTTTGGTTGATGTGACACTACTTTTATCACTGTTTCACCTAGACTACCTGGAATAAGATGCAATGGTGGGAAAAAGTCCAGATATTCTTCTATATTCCAAAACAAAAAATGTATGAACTGATTTTAATCACCCAGAGTTACTCTTCATTCCCCGTTGCTTTCTCAAAGATGTCTTATCCAAATCAATTCACTTCCCCTTTTTATTTTACACATCATTTTATCTTCCATCTCCACACTTCCTCATGCAGATGTTTCTGTAAAGACTGCCTGGAGATCCTGGTAGCTGAAGGAACCTTTGACAAACTAAAAGAGATCGATCCGTGGAGCTGCTTCATGTGTGAGCCGTCTCAGTGTGATGGACAGCTGAGACTGAGACCAGATTGGAGTGTCAGAGTTCAGGATTTATTTGCCAATAACAGTGCTATAGAGTTTGTAAGTACCACACTTACACCCATGTTTACGTACATGATGCCATCTCTTACATCGTGTTAAACATTTGATACTGAATCAGAGTCATGAGGAGACAAAGCCTTGGTGGTTGTGATGAAATCCTAAAACATTATTAAAGGTTTCAGATTTTGATCTATAAATCCCATTTGATCTGATTTGTGGTGAACAAAATGCTGACACTCCAGATAGAGAAAAGGTACTTTTTTGTATATTCAAAGGCATTACTCATGTATTTGAATATACAAATTGTAATAGAATCTATTGGTGGCATGGCGGTAGAGATGTTGCTGCTGTCTACATTCAGAAGGAAGGTTCTGTGTTTTATTAAAACACTTGTCCTTTCTTCATGTCGCCCCCTTAAAGGTAAGAATCTCAGGTGAAGTCAGGATCACTTCTCAGAGACAAAACAGTCTTAAATTGGAAAACAACCAGACTTTCACTCAGTTTGTTGAAGACGTTTCAACACACTTGAACTAATCAGAGAGCTGATGCGTTTAAGCAGCATGGAGGTTCCTCCTCCTGCACACGTTCTAAGTCAGATGCAAATCAAATAGCCACCCATTGTTCTTCTGGATTGCTGGAGCTTATTGTTGTGTACGGACTATTTGATTGTTATTTTGAATCATAATGGGATTGATTATGTAACCTCTTTGGAGTGAGTTCAATGACAGATTTATAAATGCTTGGAGGAGGAAGGACTTGCAGTTTCCATGACACGATGACTGCGAATTTACCCAGGCACACAGATAATCTTACCACCTTAACGAGAAAATGTTATTAAAATAAGAGTAAATCATACTACTTTTATTAGCATGGCGTCTGCAAGTATACATTACAGCACTATTTGTTGGTTTAACTATAAGAAATTGTAAACAGTTAAACAAGGAAGATCAGTTTTAGTTGTCACAAAATAGTTAAGCAGCTATAACATTTCCAAAAATATGAATTAAAACAGTTTGGAAACAGGCTATAACAGCATAAAAAACATTGTCTGTGGTTATTGTGGCTTTTTGTATGCAGAAATTAAATGAACAAGAGTGAAAATAATTGCAATGTAGGCATTATCATGCAGCAGGAGCAGATCAGTTTGTTTCATGTCTTCTGAGTTGGAGAAAGAACTATTTTGTTTGTGCGGGTTATCTTTTTGTTTCTTCC
The DNA here is from genome assembly GCA_034780135.1 of Jordanella pulchra. Taxonomy (NCBI): domain Eukaryota; kingdom Metazoa; phylum Chordata; class Actinopteri; order Cyprinodontiformes; family Cyprinodontidae; genus Jordanella; species Jordanella pulchra. Next base: position 3,805 of record JAUZNJ010050645.1, on the reverse strand, counting down.
CTACAGGAGCCTCACAGAGTGTACCCCTCTATCCCTGCTGATAAACGCAAACCACTCAAGGTGCTCTCACTTTTTGATGGTATTGCAACAGGTAGGTTCAGTGTATCTTAGACTATTATTGCTTACATTAATGTAGTCGGTATAAAACTATTGTAATCGGACCTTTGGTCCTTGTTTCAGTCCCACTGTGACAATAACTGAGCTTTTAAAGGTTTTGGTTTTTTTAGTTTCTATTAATGAAAAAGGATTTTTTTTATTTTTCTATTCTGTGACGTTTTAACAGGATATCTGGTGCTCAGAGACTTGGGCTTCAAAATTGAGAGATATATCGCATCTGAGATCTGCGACGACTCGATTGTTGTGGGAATGATCAAGCATGAAGGGAAGATTGAATATGTGAATGATGTTCGAACCATTACAAGGAAGCATGTGAGAACAGGCAGCATAATTCTTTACTCCAAAGCTCGCTCATATTTTTATGCTAAAAATCTGTTCTATTTTGTAAATATAACTGAAACATTATTCATGTTTAAGCTGGCTGAATGGGGTCCCTTTGATCTCCTGATTGGAGGCAGTCCATGCAATGACCTGTCCTTGGTTAACCCACAGAGAAAAGGACTCTTTGGTAAGAAGTTTTGAATGAGTTCCTAAAGCTTCAAAGAGTTAGGATAGAATATTTTTCAGTTTATTCATTTTAATTTCATTTTCCGTCCTGCAGAGGGCACTGGGAGACTCTTCTTTGAGTTCTACCGCATTCTGACCTTGTTGAGGCCAAAGGAGGAGGACAACCGTCCATTCTTCTGGCTGTTTGAGAACGTGGTGTTGATGAATGCTCGTGACAAAAATGACATATGCAGGTTTCTTGAGGTGATCGTCTTTAAACTGCGTTGTGAAAAACTAACCATTCTAATGAATTTTAATGTTCAATCTGAGCATTCTGCTTTCTTTCCAGTGCAATCCAGTTCTTATCGATGCAGTGAAGGTCAGCCCTGCTCACAGAGCACGCTACTTCTGGGGGAACATACCCGGCATGAGCAGGTCAGTTCTCATGCAGTCAGGCTTAAAGCACATGTATCTACTTGGAAGATGAATTTAGGAGTTAATCCTGCTGTCTGCTTTCTGCTAGACCTCTGACTTCCTCTCTCGATGATAAAGTCACTCTGCAAGATTGTTTGGAGGTTGGCCGGATAGCAAAGGTAGACTCTTTTTTTTTTTGTTATACATTTGTAGATATCATGTCTCTTTATATTGTGGGAAATGGTGGCCCAGTGGTTAGAACTCGGTGCTGCAAGTTCCCCGGTTCTAATCCCACTACCGCCACTCTGGGTCCCTGAGCAAGATCCTTCGCCCCAGAATGCTCCCAGGGAGCTGTAAGGTGGCAGCCAGCTGCTCCCTATGGGATGCTTTACATAAAGGGACACGTTTTGTTGAATTGCACACACAAAGATGAGGTTTCATCTCTTCCTGTTTCTTCTCTTCCTGCAGTTTGATAAAGTTCGCACAATCACAACAAAGTCAAACTCTTTAAGGCAAGGGAAGATGGGACCTCTGCCTGTCTCTATGAATGGCACTGAGGACTACCTGTGGTGCACTGAAATGGAACAGTAAGTGTTGACTTACCAGAGTCCGAGGAGCAATTATTGGGTTTTAATTGGTTGCCGTCTCATATACAGAAACCTTTATTAATTTTATGAATAAAAGGAATAAAACCTACTTATGTCTGTTTTATAGATTTCTAAATTGATCCAAACCAGTCAGGTAGGAAGTTTATAGGAGCACTGAAAAGAATGTAGGGTTTCTATAAAATTTCTTAAATAGCTCAGTTTTTAAAAATAAAAATTAACCTGTTTAATAAAACATTTTCCAGGCACTAACACCGAATTACCTCCCCGATTCTGACCTTCGCACTATAAGGTTGTCTTCAAACTCAGGCCAATGGATCCAGTCTGGTTTAAACCTTTAAACTTTTGTCAGCAGTGTTGCTAAAAATCATCAAAACACGAAATGCTGGAGGCATGTTATGTTTGTTGACATCTGCCATTCAAAAATCAAAATAAAGACCCCTTCATCTAAATAATAATTTATGCAGGTTTTACCTTAATTTTTTGTTATATGGAGTTTGTTGCACTTATTTTATAAATAAAAGTAATAACAATGATGCCATATTAACTTGGATTTTCTAGGGTTTTTAATTTCCTCTGATAAATAATATGCATATCATAATTAATCATGTTAAGATGATATTTAGGCCTCATAGGTCCATGCCTTATGCTGTCAGGCTTACATCTCAGATACCCTAAGGTGAGAGTGCAGAACTGCTGATAGGCTGTCCCCATTTACAGCTGATCACTTCCAGCGTTAAATGTTTTTTAAGGGTCTTTGAAGGACCTACATGGCACGGCTTTTACCATGATTTGTCATGAGCATAGCGGGGTAATGACGCAATCACACAATTTGCATATTGGAAGTACATGAAGATTAGCCAGATAGAAGGTTCTGTCTGCAGCTTGCTCTCTGCTGTTGGAGCTGCAGCCTGTTTACCTGCCTCTTTCAGCTGATTAGTCATAAAAGTGCAGGGTTCAAGTTCTCAAAGCGCTTCTCCCATGTTTATGTGCACATAAGGAGGTAAAAGTGCACACTATTGTACGGAATTATGTGTTACTATCAGAAAACTGTAAGGCAACTGTGACACCTCGTAACTGCTTCCTTAAGTAGTTTTCCCTTATAAATTAAAATTTACCGTTTGACTTTTTGGAAATATCATCCCTTATTTTTAAAGAAAAGACAAATGAATATCTTACTTAAATCAAGCCTGACTTATTTTAGAAGTAGTGAATGAATTGCACCAGTCTATTTTTAGACACAGATGAGAGTAAAACGCTCGCACCGTGCAGCCCATGTAACGCCCTGCTTATACAGAGTTTCCTTCATTTTAAAGGCTCAATTGCAGCTTGTAGCTAAAAAGTAAAACAGTTTCCCTTTTTTGAATAGTAGCAACTTAGCATGTAACCATTAAAACGGCTTAAAATAGCGGCGGTTCTACGTAACCGTCTCTATTTTTAGGACCTGGTTGGTTGTGGTTCCATCAGTGCCAAGTTTCGTTGTAAACCCACATCACATGTCAGAAGATCACTGATTGTCTAAGGAGTGGAGTCACTGGTTGTGTGTTCATATTACACTGCATAAGTATTGATGCACCTGCTACCTTCAGCTGTTAAAGCGCTCTACACTGGACCCATTGTGTTTATATTACCACTATAACTAGCTGGCATAATGCTGTTTTTTGTTGTTCTGCAGTGGTTCTGACCTTTGAACTCTCTGTTGGATTCCTTTTTCTCAGCCTCTGATCCAAATAAGATTTAAAGTTCTCAAGATGCTGTGTTGGTTTTGTTAAACATTGGCTTGTTGTCTTTTGACAGCTAACAGCTGCCAGGCAGGTTCTATATCAGCAGGTCAGCTGATAATAAGGCTCTGCTTTGGCTTTAGTTTAATCACAATTAATTCATAGTTTTTCTAATAGGGTTCTTACTTTTCCCGCAGTGTCAGCTTTTGATTTCTCTTTATCATAAATGAATAAAATATATTTTATGTATTTAATCAAATTATCTTAAAAGCAGTATAAAAACTTGGCTCTTGTTCTGAAACAATTAATTTTTTTATTTTTTTTAACAGTGTCCTGTCTGGCGATGTGGCAATAAGAATAATTGTCTCAGTGCCAAACAGAGCCTAACAGATTTTGCTTTCACAAGTGGAGCAGTAGGGCTATCGCCATAGCGTTCCGCTTGTTTTATGCATATAAACTGCT
>JAUZNJ010050634.1:0-30589 GCA_034780135.1 Jordanella pulchra | reverse complement strand
TATATATATATGTGTGTGTGTGTGGGTGTGTGTGGGTGTGTGTGTGTGTGTTTAGAGTAATAATACACTATGTTCTCAATAAAATGGTTTGAATAGGCTGCTTTTTTTCTTTTTTTTTTAACGACAATAATTTTTTGTGTGAATTTGTTGATGCCGTTTGTTGTCTCTATAGGGACCATTACAAAGAGACCCTTGTCCCTTGAGTAGACTTTCACCAGAGAGAACCTTTAAAACCTCACATTAAAAACACACTGTCTGCCTCCCGTCTCCACACATCCCCAGGCCCCCCTTACACACTGTAAACAGCTGGCCTCACTGATATTTTATTAATGATGTTCTTTAATTAGTTTAATTAAGTAGAATCACTTCTCTATGCATATTTTCAGCCTATTTAATGAAAAACAGCCTGCATTCCAATTTCTGTTTACTTACAACTCTCTGCCCCCCGGCTTTGGGATATTTTACTCTATTTTATCATGTTTTATTTTGACATGACAAAGAACAGGTTTTCCTTTTTTTAATAAGCAAGTCTTGGTTAAAATGAGGATAAAGGATAAATAAAATATCTAACTTGTTCCACTGAATAAAACCAGTTTTCAAGAATGTTTGAGTAGCTTTATGTGTGAGTCATAATCAGGGAACAGGTTTACTTTGCTTGCTTTTCGTGCCAATCAGGCTTTGTTTGCTGGTGAAAACAGGGTGGTGCCATGAGCAAACCGGGAGCTTATACACAATGTATCATGTTTAATTTCATTTGGTCAACCTTTCTTAGGGAAAAAAAATAACAACAAAGCTTTTGTTTCTGTTGCATGGATCTTTTACAAATGTAATTTATTGATATCGTTTATTCCCCTATTTAGTCACTGAATATTGTATTTGTTAATCCAACATTAAAGGAATCTCTGGCAACAGCTCATCCAACACCCAAAGCCCTCTGGGCAAAGGAGTGCCTTGTTTCACTATAACCCACATGCCAAGATGGCAGCTCCACCTGGGATGTTTCACAGTGTTTACACTGTAACCTAGTAGGAGCAGATCAGTGCTTTAACACAGAGCTTTATTTAGACAGCACAATGGTTAGTCAGCAGCAACATTATCTGGCCTAATACATCTTATCATGCAAGCGCTCTGTCAACAGTGTCACTGGAAGAGGACAAGCTAATGCTTAGGCACATTAGCATCCCTCAACAGTTTTCAAGATGGCCGCCAGGATAGGCGTGGGGGGGAAGTGCAGCTTGTCAGACACTGATGTTCCACTGTGATGACAACAGCAGTAAATGAGGTTTCAGAGACCTCATCTAAGACAAAATCAATATCCTGCCTCCTCAACTCTACAGAGAAGCTTTCTAAATTATCTGCTTTGAGTAACACATGATGAATATAGAGGATTAACAAGTCAAGATGCATCTTTTTTTGAGAATCTGTAGGATGTCTGCCTCCAAAACCCATCATATCCACATGCACAAAAAAGTGATAAATATATGTGTATTCAGCCCACCTGGTCTGTGGTATCACTCCTCAGCTTTGACTCCTTTAAAAGTCAATTACCAGGCTAAATGACTTGAGGAATAACTCACAAGAATGATGTTTCACACACTTTATCGATGGCAATAGCATTACAGCTGATTAGTAGAACCAAATGTGCTCTTTTTGTAATGCAACACACTGAACGGTAACTGGATCGCCGCGTTGGCTCCAGCAGTCCCAGGACGAGCTTTGCTGGCAGCTAGACTGGAAACATCCCAGAAAGCCTCAGCCCTGAGAGGAGCTAATGTTTCATCTGGAACAGAAGAACTCTGAATAATAGCGCTGGATCTCTAAATAGCTGACTTAGAAGAGGTCACCACCTTTCATATGTATCTCACAAACAAGGCAATCTTGAGTGGAAATACAGATTTTCTATTTATAATAAGAAATAGGTCCTTTGATGGACTGGAAATCTATACAGGTTGTATTTCTCACCTTTAAACAGCCTTAAACCGCAGGCGATATAGAGCGAGGTGGCAAGTGGTTTAATTGCAAGTTGCAAGATTTCTCATCATCTCCCTCATAGAAACAAAGCGGTTTGAGGGGAATATTGTCTCCTAAGGTTAATGAACTCTCATAAGATTATAAGACTACCTAGAAGTGCTGTCAGGTGCAGATTTTCAGTATTCATCATATTTATAAATTTATCATAATTCACTATAGACTACATTTACTAATGTCCTCAAAGTTACATAATTTCTCATCATGAATTAAATACTGTTTTCACTTATTAATTCTGTATGACTTGATATGCTCCGGTTCACCCTGCTTTCCCTTGTTTATCATTTTCCGTTAAACAGTAATAATTTAATTACTAGATTATACTAGGTTGCTGTTTTCTCCATCATTTTAGCTGTTAGTTGGTTCTTTTTTGCAACTGGGCTCTTGTGTTTGCCTTCCATGTTTATCATCTGTTTTTGTTTGTCTGTTATTCTTCCTTACGAAACCATTCGTCCTCACATTTTCTGCCCAACTAATTGTCTTCATTTTGGTTCGGAATTATGACAAATGTGCAAATTTATGGGGTGCATAGTGTTATCCAGAGGTTCCAGAACTGTAGATGCCACGCTGCACCTCTCTTGATATACCACAGCCCTCTCTATTGCTTCTCTAAATAATCCTTTTGTTATCTGACCTGTCATTTCAGATGGATAACCATGTCTTACAATGCTTTTACATCAGACATTTGGAAAGCTTTTTTTTTTTCCATGCCAGTTTCTGGTTTCTAAGCAGGTCACACTGGTTTCAACCTACCCAACCCGGAAACAGACCAGAGAACCATACCCTGGTATGGTTACAACTGCTAGTCATGACACATTTTATCCAGACCCTGAAGCGGTTTATTTGCAGTGTGAATGGGTCCCTGTCCAAGTTTACAGAAAGCAAGAAGATAGAATGGAAGTAAGAGCAGTGCATTTAAGTTGAAGATGATGAAGAAAAAATAGGAGCACAAATCAAAATCTAAAGAATTTGTAAACATATTGTGAGTTTACATAGAGTAGCGAAGAGGTACTGATATACAATTACATTTTAACATCAAAGAAGCAACAGAAACCACATGAGATGGACTTTCTTGTTTGTTCTTCTCAGTCAATCAGTGCAATACTGGAGTAACCTAACTGCCTCCATTTTAAAACTACTGTCAAACTCTCTTTTTCGGAGTTATAATGCATCCACTCCGCTGCGGTGTGAAGCCCAGAGGTACCCATGGATGTATGTGCAGCTGTGCAATGAAAACCAAGGATAAACAACTCAGTCTATTGCAATTTGAAATGGTCAAAACTGTTTTACTTGTCATTGCTTTTGTATATGGATGATTTTATTTTAATGTGGATGTGAGGTTCATACTCTAATCATTTATAATAGGTGCGTATTTACTGCAGAGGTCTTAGCAGAGCCAGATGTGTGAAACAGAACCAAGCCAATTGAAGTTTTTTTCTACTTTAACTGATCCCTGCACTGGATCAGTAGTATAAATGCCCCCTTTGTCGGTTTGCATCTGTGTTACACTCCTTTCATTTTTATATTAGGGATAGAAGAGTGCACCAATGTTAAAACCATAAGCTAACCATCAATTAACAATGTCCCCCTGATCTTTCTTGTTTCTTTAGTGGTTATATTGCCATTTGTTCTGTAATGTTCTATAGCAAACAGCTTAGGGCTTAACCAAACAACTGCATTTGTGCTTGGATTGAAAAACAAAGATATAAACACAATTTACTTCTGATGAGCAGTGAAGAAAATTGGTTTTACAAGAATTTATTCCTCGGTATCTGAGGGCGTGAGGACACATTTACTGCACACATCTCTGTGTACAGTAAATTTCCTTTTCCTTCTCAAGCATGTGCTACGTGATCACATACAATGTCAATACAATTGAAGTCTGCAGATTCAAAAGTTTAAAAAAATGATAGTTTTAAAGGTAGTAATTAGACACTGTATTGAAAAAATGAGATATTTAGGGCAGATAAAAAGAATGTAAAGTTAAAGAACTTGAGAGGGGGGAATTTCATCAGCTTTTTCGGCAGTAGACACTCTTGGTATCAGACACCCCACCTGCTGGCATCAGAGGTACTTCAGGGCATGCCTCAGCCTCTACACTGTTAGTATCCCACTTTGCAACACAGCTATAAGGATGAACTCCTACTCAGGTATATGTTTCAAGTAATGCGCCTGAAATTCCCCACAAAACGGTTTAAGTAAACATCCATACTCTTTTGAGTATGATAAGTTACAATTGTTGTTGTTTTCCACCCTTTTCTAGTCAAATCCTGTCCATAATTATGTACCGTTCTCCCTTTATGACAAAAGAGAAATGGGTCAAAGAGAACTTCATAGCAACACCTCAGTTGTCTTGAAATTCATAACTTTGTATTTAATGTGACCATATTAAGGACTACTTAATTAATGAGCACTGATGTGAGAAGCATTATCAATAATTATATGAATAGCTGAAATTAATAATGCATGGTAGTTGCCCTGCTGCTGAATCTGGCCTTGTTGTTCACACTGAAGCTTTAAAGATTAAAATACAACTTGGATACGGCGGATCAAATATTTTCACACACAATGGACATGCATTTGTTAACTATTTAATCTGCAACAGTGTCTAACTTGGCAATGTCACTTTATAAATTATCCACTGGGTATGCTCGTTACCATAGTTTGCAATGGTTTGCTTCCGGGAAAACTGGGGGCAAAAACCATCCAGGATGTAGGGATAGGAACTGGGGTATTAGCATTCTACCCGCACCCGCTCTTTATCGGAGCTAATATGGGAGGCCTGCACTGGGGTCTTTCATCTAGATTAGGGCTCTTATCACATGCCACCTGCATAGAGCAGCCTGCTATTCATATGCAGATCTGACCAAGCTGAGACTTAGCTTTTCCTCACTCTGCCAACCTCATTGCGCAGTAGACATTTCCACTGGAAAGATAACATTGTTGTAATCTTTCCTTAAATGTTTACTATCATATCTTGAAACTAAAGAGTAACGCACAGGCATAACAGAACTCACAAATGTTCTGAAATAATTTTATTTGGATAATCGGCTGTTTTTTGGTTAAATTTTAGGTTTTAGAAAATATATTTTCATTAAATCAAATATATTTTTTTACATTTGGAAATCAGGATTCAGTGTGAATGTTGATGTAATGTAGTTTTGAATATGGAGTCATACTCCACTTCTGACTCAGAACAGTATTTTATACATCACTGCACACTGAATCTCACTTGCTTGGATGACCAGTGTGAGATCTATCTCACCAGCTTTTTCTTAGTCCCCAGAGAAGAAGTGATTATTTGTGTCTCTAAAAGGTTATAAATGCTGCTACCAGTGTCAGTAAAAACACAATGGAAAGGATAATGATGGATATGTCCCATCAGGCTAAGTTAGCCAATCACTGCTCACAAAATGAAGCGTACCAGTGAACCCAAGCTGTAGACATGACCCTTTATTCCTGTGTGTCTTTGTTATCTGCAGCCACCATTTGTTGATTTCAATGATATTACCAAAGAAATACCGTGGATAATATCTTTTACCCACTGAAATGAACCAGACCTATGCCTAAGAGCTATGTTTTTCAAATAACATCAGAGCTGTCTTGAATTTGTGAACATGGATGTAGCATGTAGAGCAGGAATATGTGGCTAATGTACAGTACCGTGTGTTTGAATTAACTGGACATGCTGAAGATTTGAGGTATCCTCACTGGACCACAGCGGGTGATCAAACTGGTTGTCAGTGGCGGAGTAGGGAGGTTATCTCTCTGAGACAGTGAAAAATGGGGGAGTGCAACATCATACGACACATTAATGAATAGGTGGGGCCTTTTCCTTTTCAGTTTTTTTGCCCAATCAAACTAGTAGTTTGCAAAGCCCGCCCAGGTTTGTGCAATCTCTCAGTGTCAACCTCTTTCTGTAAGGCAGATTCAATTAAGATTACGCCAGTTGCAGAGACAGAGAGTGACAGGGGTCAGTTTGATTTTACTGATTGCCTTTTTGGCCTTTGTTTTTGGCATTCGGGTTATGGCTTCATCTGCCACTTGTGCAGGAAGGTGTGTGCGTGTGTGGGTGTGTGTGTGTGGGGGGGGGACTGCCATTGCCCTGAGTAGATGTTTGCAGGAAAACAAGGCATCTATTTATTTGAAACCATGAGAAAATACTTTACTAGCTTTGCATTTTTTTTCTTTCCAACAAGTAATACTAATAATTTACTTTGCATACAAGTTAGCAAAAGGTGTGTGTCTGATCATATACTTTTAATTCTTAACCTTTTCACCCTTTACATATTCTATCTTCCAGTGCATTTGTTTGATGGTTTCTGCTATGTGAGAAAACCTGCTGAAGGCATGGAAACATGCATCTGATTTTCTCAAAATCCTTTGATGTTTGAACCACTCCACTCCAACATAGTATATCAGTCATCCTTCCAGCACAATGATTGTAAATTTTTTACTAATTAAGTAGCGCTTTGTGACAAAATAGAGATGATCCAGTTCAAAAGGCTCACCATGGAGTCAGAAAATAACCTTTACAGCCTCTAATAGACCCCATAGGCCTAGTCCTAACACAATATGTTGACCTTTGCGCATTGGGTCAACCTTCTCTCCCTGGGTTAACATTACACCATGATTTTACCCCACAGCTGCAGATCATTACAATACCCCATAAAAAAACGTGGGCAGCCAAATGAGGGATGTAAGCAACCATTAAAGAGGTGAAGAGGATGATTGTATGGGCCGAATGGAGGAGTGGGTAAAGAGTTGAAGTGGGGGAGGTGGGACGGGTGAGAGGTGGAGAATGAAAACAGAAGCGTTAAGTCATTAGGGTCCATTGTTGTTCTCAAACGGCTGCCACACAAGCTCTCTGTGAATGGGAAATGGAGCTTAATGACCTGAAAAGAAACTTCAAAAGCCAACAATGGATGAGAAGGGGTGGCCCCACTCAAATGTCACTCTACCACTTATTGCTTAGTTGCAGAATGGGTGGGTTGTTTAGATTAGCAATGTGATGAAAGTAAGACTAGTCTGCTGCTTTCTCTTGAAAGAGTAAATCTACAATCTTGTCTGCAATATTTTCCTTCTGGTTTGTAGCAGTAGCAGCAATTAATGTTATCTTCTACTATGATAGTAAGGCCTCTTTTCTTGTGTCTGCTTCCATTGACAGTTAATGTTAAAACAGTCACATAGTCAATAATTTATCTTATTGAAAAGTTGTTTTATTTTATAACTTCAACCAGGAAAACACAATGTATAGATTAATTACACATAGATGGTTTTTAATCCGTTATTTTCTTTTCATTTCAATTAATCTCCTTTGTCACTATATTAATTTTTATTATTATGACTTTTATGATTTTTTAAATAATTATCATCATCAATACTTCTAATTATGTTTCAATCTTTGTAGCTCACCAGCAACACGCCTGCCTATCTTTTATTGTCTGAGCTCATGATTTAATACTCCTTATTTGGAATCTTTGAAGATCAGGCCCATAAACTATAAATATTTAAATATTTGGCAGTATATGTCAAAATATACACATTTAGAGATGTATCTTCATATAAAATTCAAATCTTAACATAAGGGATTTAGAGTTTATGTATTAACATTGGCACAGATATTTATAAGAAACTAAAATGTTTACATTTGATTTAGGAGAATTTGTGTCTGTTTACAACACTTTAGACAATTGTTCAGCTTTAAGCTTAAACACATTCACATCCATATGCCCTTCACTGTGGAGCTGGAAATACTTCTAAAAAAGCTAAATTTAATATGACAAGTGTAAAAGGTGGATGTGTGAGCAACAACAAGCCCATAAGTTGGTTCAGTTGTTATGCCTTGGGCTTGCTATCAAGTTTTTGACTCATTTGCTGCTCCAAATTCACTATTGCCTGCAACAAGCCGACGGTATCATAGGATTTGTTTTGTATTTTTGAATCATAAGACTTTTTTGTATTCTTGGTGGGTTTTATTTTCATATCAGTGTTTACTTCTTGTCTTTAAGGGAACTTGTGAGTTGTATCTGCATTTGCTGTGACACACAGAGTCTTTGATCTGACACAGATGCCATTTAATGAGTATAACTGGAATTGCAGTGAGTTTACTTGTATTTGCCTGCAGCATCATGTTTGACAGAGCTAAGAGAATGTGCCAACTTGAATTTTTGTTTGGAGTATTGAGCTAGCCTGTGTTCTGTGCTTTTCCTGTCCTTAGTCAAATTCGAAAAAGACCAGTAGCAATGGAAGAACAACTCATCCTGCCATCCAGCAATTTGATATATTTGTATAACTATAAATAATAAGGATATGTGGCGTATAACTTTCCAGTTAATAAGAAATGTAAAAAATATATCAGGTTTTTTGTTATACCTGTTTTATTTGATTGTTGTTTTTCTTTGCTTTTTTGTGATTTCCAAGCAAGCTGAAGATTGACTCAGTTATGCATTTCTTTAAAAATTATTTTACTTTTTAAATGTAAAACAAAAGCTAATTCTGAATTTAATTGCATTACACCATTAACCTTAATTTTTACTCAGCTTTTCTGTCACGCACAGGGAAAAAATCCACTGAAACATGAAAATCCAATGTGGCATGTTGTTTTAGTCCCTTCTTAATTTTTATTTCTAAACGGCAAATTTTATATCATATGGTACACACCTAATAAAATACTATATATACATTATATACTTTATTTTTGAATGGATAGTTTGCAGTAGTTATAATTTTGCATCTAGTTAAAAAAGGGAAAACTAAAAGAGGAACAATGGACATAATTTGCTTTGTTTCTCATTTCTGCAGCTTCTTGGCATGCTTGCTGATCTGCTTAGCTGGCAAGCGTAGGGACATCAGCCCACAGTCGGCATGAGGTGTTTCAAAGAGCCCATTTGATGTGAACAAAGCAAACCAGTAAAACAGCAATGGGAATAATCACACATTATGGAGCTTTTATCCATGCCGTGTGCAAGTTCATTATGGATTCTTGATTTTGGCTTTAGGCTGGTTACCAAGGATGCACAGTAGGATGCTGAGGACAACTTCACTGAATGCTGAGGCTCCACCCCACTGATGAGATTTATCATAAATTTAATTTCCCAAAAACTAAACTCCAGCCAATCCTTCGTTGAGATTTGGCATTGATTGGATAGACTTTACTCCTCCCTCCCCCTGACTGATGCCTCTTGTGTTAAGAAAAGGCATCAACACTAATCACACCCTCCCAGTTTAATAGAGGCATCCTGTTAAACAAACAATTGATCCCCACTTAACACATGTACCCACGTTAGTAAAACACTTTTTGCCAATTTGCCAAAGGCAACACAGACAGAAAGAGGGAGAGAAAGAGGCACAGAAGAGAGCCACTGGGAGCTTTTGCTACAGGAGAAGGAAGAACATTGGCACAAAGGGGTGGGATGAGGAGGAAAAATTAGAGAGATGAAGAAAATGTTCTGCTTCTTTGCTTTTGTTTATGTGCTTCTCGGATATTTATGACTGACTGAAAGTTTAATTTTTTTAGAAATTCAATGGATTTGCAACAATGTGTTATTTGTCAAATGAATGTATTGACATGACTTAATTTTTTGTCGTCTCCCGCTTCATCCAGGACCGGATCGAGACTTCCCTCTCCCCAGACACCTTCTTTAGCTTTGCTGGGGGAAGCCCAAGGCATTCCCAGGCCAGCCGGTAGACACAGTCCCTCCAGCGTGTCCTGAGTCGCCCCCTGGGCTCCTCACGGTGGGACGTACCTGGAACACCCTCCGAGGGAGGCGTCCAGGGGGCATCAAAAAGAGATGTACAAACTACCTCAGCTGACTCCTCTTGATGTGAAGGAGAAGCAGCTCTACTCCAAGCTACTCCCGAATGACCGGGCTTCTTACTCTGTATCTAAGGGAGTGCCCAGCCACCCAGTGGAAGAGGTTCATTTCGACAGCTTTCTCTCACAATCCAAATTTTATGACTTAATTTTTACATATTGAAAATCAACAAATGGAAAATCTATAAGTTCAATTGTTTTGACCTAGGCAACCTTTATTAAAGTATGATAAAGGTGAAAAGTGTGGTAAAAACAGGATCCAAATAGAAGGGTCTGTAGGTATCGTGACTTAATGTTAAATCTTTATATACTGTAGGTTTGGAATTACTTGTATTCAGTCAACCAAACTGGGTCCAATAAAGAAGTCAGTTGTGTACCAGGCCAACTAAACACTCAGGACTGAGATGAATCTGTATCGGGCCTACATACATGTTGGTTAGGAACACCAGCTAATTGATAGCTTTATCAGGCTTTCTCAAAGGCAATAAATAATGCCTCAAGAATGTGTGACACAGAGAGTTTAAATTAGAGTAAGTTGTTACTTTCAAAACTCACAGAAGTATGTTACTTTTCTGTAACAGTAGCATTTACACTATGAATATACAGAATATTCTCAGTGTTTATGTGGCGACCCTAAGGTTCAATAGTAGTATGCTATGGTTGGGTTAAGGTAGACCTTATTCCCTTTTATTCCTCTTACAGGACAAGCTGAGCACCATCACATGGCCAATGCAAGTTTCAAATAATCTGTAACGTGTTTGAATTCCCTTAGGAATTGAGGCACATTTGATTGTAGATGGTCCAAGTGGTACATCAGGTCCTGTCAGGTGTACAGCATTAACTGCATTCCATCACAGATCCATTTCAGCTGGGTTTGAATGTTAGACAGTAGGCCTGAGCAAATCACACATGTTACACATGTTAGCAGTGTGTCTTTTCTTGACAGTGTGTGTGAGAGGGTGCACCGTAAGTACAAATGTTGAAATCAGGGGCAACACAGAGATAAAGCCAGGCTAACAAATTGTGTCATTTGCCTTTTGAACTGCCCAGAACGTTTAGAAAACAGGAGCAGGACAACGGATGGTGTCAGTGGATTTATAGTAGCTCCACCCTAAGAGATAAACCATTATCTTCCTGCTTCACTGCAGAACTGAACACAAGCCAGATCAGGTGTACCCTTTACATCTTTGGTTGAAGACCTAAATACTGACTTAATGTATCATCTTAGTCAGGAAGATGTTTAGAGTCAATACTACTTTGTTAAATTCATTTCAGTTTTTTTATATATAACACAATCTAAGGCACATGTTGGCTCAAGGCTCTTTTCAAATAAAATGTTCAATCAGTAAAAGCATAAAATGACTCAAAGTAAAGTACATTTATTACCACTGATAGAAGTTACTAAAAAATGCAGTCAAGTTTGATATATTTTCCCAGTTCATTGAAAGTTTTTAATCTAAGGAACCCCAGCATTGTGTCATTGACATTGCAGCAATTATTTAAGCATTTATGGATTTGTAGTGTTTTTATGTATTTACTCTTTACCCTAATAAAATATTTGTTTAAAACTTAAGCATAATTTGCAGTCTCACTTTTACAGGTTCTTCTTAAAATTTAAATGTTTACGCTACCTTGGTATTTATTGTTTTACTTCACTGTACATGAGGTTGTATTTTTTTTCATCAAATCCATCTGTCTCTGCTTCATTTACTTTGCATCTAATGTGTGTGTGAGTGTGTGGATGTTTGTGTGCACAAGAGGTAGGGCACAGTTGTAAAGTTATCAGCTGGTGATGACTTTCCACGCAGCTCTAAGACAACTTAAGCCCCCCTCTAATTACAGCACATCTGTTGCAGCAGAAAGGTATTCTTGTCATGTGGTTTAACAAACATTTTCACATTCAGAGGAGCACATACCTAATGAGCCTCGCAGCCCAGGGCAACTCACGTCACCCCAGACAGATCAAAAATCCTAACCTGCACACATGCACAGATGCACACACCTATGAGTTAAAGAAAAAAGATGCTGGTATGTGCACAGCAGACAAAGATAATTTACAGTAATAGAAACACACTCTCTTACTTATGCATATCCAGGCACAAGCACGTACAGACACCACAAGAATCTGTCTTTTTCAAAAGCAGCAAGAACAAATGAGTCAAATGAAAGGAGCCAGACTAAGAGTTGGGACGTGTTTACACTTTCTGACAACATTCTGAGGGTGTTATCAAGGTGGAAATCAAACAGCCCGTCTGCTCTAATTATTGCCTGCCCTAAATAAAGAGAAGTTGTCTTTGCAACCTGGGGGATGAAAAAGGTTGAAGAAAATAACATCAAGAAGAAAATGAGGAATACACCCACAATGATATCTGGCAGTCAGTGTAAATGTGCTAAGGTTGGGCTATAATAACCCGGTAAGCTGGCTGTAATGATTGTTGGGGAGACAGGGGATAAAGTGCTTTTCTCAGACTGCTGGAGTCACACAGAACAGGTGCTAGAAACACAAGCTACAGTCCCCATTGACCAGTATAAATGCTGCTACAACAACAAGGTAAAGTCATTATAACTACTCTTTATCTCTGGAAGGGAAGCAAAGATCTAAAGAGGCAACGGCTGATTTTTAAATTGCCTCTGGTTGTAAGCAGCATATTCAATAGAGTGGTTTTTCTTCCGGCTTAAAAAATGTCAAAAATAAGTTATTTATTGCTCTTTATAACAGATAAAACTTTTTCATAATATTAACATGGGTCAGGGTGGTAAAGATGGTTCCTGAGTCCTCACCTAGTTGTTTTTTGCAATGCAAACATGATTGCCCTGGTGCTTAATTTTCTCCAAGCTACATTTACAGCTATCAAATCACATTTCTTCTGGTATTAAACACAATTAAAATGAGGTGTATTTATGTTTTTTCATAGATATTCTTATATTTTTGGGTGTGAAGCTATCTTCCCACTTCACATAAAATGATTTGCTGTACATAAACACTCCTGTTGGGTTTTCCAGTTGTATGAGATTAATGATAGAATGCAAATGAATTACCACTGTGAAAGCTTATTATTTTGTAGTTATCTGGGCCATTATACCTGTAGACATTTTTAACTGTATACATATATGTGTTTGCAAATTAAAAACTGATTTGTAATGATGGCTCTAGCTTCTCCTAATATACTCATCCAAAAGAACAATAAAGCCTGTTGCTCATAGACTTTTTAAAGAAGATATCAAGTCCTTGTTCTAAGAACTTGGGGGAAAAAGTAATGTATTTCAAGTTTTTACATTTTCATCCAGTGTTTTTACCACATGTGCTTATATCGGGTCCTGCTAAATCTGATTCAGCTGTATAAATAAATGTGAAATAGAATAAATTAAAATGGCTTCTAAAAAAATCAAAGGCATGGCTGCACATAGGCCTTAAATAACATAATGAGACATAATTTCCCCTGAAACAACATGGCATCTGTGCAAAGGAGCGTTCCTTCACAAACTTTTTGGTTTTAAGAACAAAAAATTACCAAAAAATAGACCCAAATTGTTTCTCTGCAGTGTTTATCTTATGGCTTTAGTCAGTTACTGCTGCTGTGTCTTCAGAGTTTAGCATGACATGGATTTAGCATATGGTTCATTGCAATGCTGAGGCTTAACTTTGGCTTGTGGTTTCTGACTGCAAACTCCATTGGCTAGGGCTCCATTTGCTGGGGAGACATTCCAAGTGTCATTATGAAGCAGAAAGCCAAAAAAGAAAAGTCATACACACCACCTCCTCAACACATGTGCTGTCTCCCAAACTGACGCTCACAATCAAGCACATGCAGGCACACATCCTCATTCAAGAACACACTCGTTTCCTGTCTGTATCCGCCTTAACACCATGTGTCTTCCAAGCAGCAAGTCTTTCTCCTCTTCCTACAGCCAGTCGCTGCACTAATATGGTTGCACCCCCTAAAGATACAATATACACTTATTGGCTAGGCACTCTATTAGTGACAAAAGGTCACACTGTGAAAATATTACACTTATGAAGGACCCACACTGTCATCACGCCCAAATATGCGGAGAAAGCACAAAAAAGGTGCTGTGTCCTCTGTGTATGATTATATCTTCTTCCTTCAAGCTCTGAGCAGTGACCCAAGGGCCACTATTTTATTGGTCTCAGATGCTGGCTGCCTCTCAATGTACAAAAGAGTCTGTTATTCCACACAGGTATTAAAACTGGCCTCCGCATGCAGAATCATCCGCATGACACAAGCCTACACGCACACACACAAAGATGAGCAAACCATACACAGAAAAATAACTGTTTTTGGAAAGCCTGGTTAAAGGGAGATGCGCACTCCGTCATGTCAAAGGTTGTGGCAAGTTGACAGAGAAGCTGCTACATCTATATGTGGTTAAAACTTTTAAAGGAAAGAGTTCTGAGTAAAGCAAGGCCCCAGTGAAGTTGCACATTGAATCTGTTTGCAAGACTGATGATGTGAGGGATGATTGGGGGTTAAATCAAAACTGAGCATAAATCTGCATGTGCAAAGGAATGAATATTTATTTAAATGCTCCGTATTTTACCACCTTACATACACAATCTTACAAGCATGTATTATATGTGACACAAAACGGGATTTATTTTTGAAGTTGAAATAAAAAAGGGTTTGATATTTTCTAATTAAGATGTATTCTTACTCTTTTACTGTTATCCACCAATAACCTGCAGAAATCCACCTTTTGATGATTATTTTCCCCTTAACATTGTCATTGCAGTAACCATTTTTCTTCCAGACCAAACAGAGAAAGAAGTGGGAAAACAAAGATCGAGAAAAGGGAAATCCAAATCACATTAGCTCTCAGACTTATAGCCTGCATATGCTGCAAACCTGCTCTACCTCTAAACCACAGATGTGAACTGTTTAATCTCATTTTGAAAAACTTTGTTCTGTGAAAATTTTCAAGGTGTTTTAGAGGAGGTGAACAAACAGGATCACAAAGAAAAACTAGCACATCACAAAAATCAGGGATAGCAAAGTTGAACAAATGCTCATAAAAGGATGGGAACATCTTCCTGAACACATCATTGAAACATGAGGATGGCAGAATCCTGCTGTGAGAAGGCTTCTCTACAGTAGGGATGGTGAGGCTGGCCAGAGTTGATGTAAAGATGGCGGGAAGCTGCAAAACATATTAGACTGGGTCAAATGTTCACCTTCTAGCTGGACAACAACCTTGGAGTAACCAGAGCCACAGTGGGATAATTTAGATCAAAGCATATTTGTATGTTGCTATGCTACCATTAAGGTCTGTTCCTAAATTTAACAGGGAAAAAGGAAGAACGATTTGAAAAATGCTTTTCAGAGATTTGGCAGGTGCAGTGTACTACAGGACAAACATTTAGGCTATTTTATTTGTTAGTAACAGCAAACAATTTTACATTTTCTTTACAGTTATACAGTACTTAACCGTTTATGCATTCAGAGTGAATCCCAATAGAATACACAGAAGTCTGTGGTTGCAGCCCCACACAATGTGCAAACATTCAATAGGTTTGAATACTTTTCTTGCCAAAAGCCGTTCTTGTCCTAGTGTCTGACCCAGTTGTATATAGTTTTTATATTTTTATGTGCATACTAAATGTCAGTTAATGCGTTAGTCTGAGCAAAAACTGTAAATTGTGTGTGTGCGTTGGTGGGTGGTTGGTGGGTGTGGAGTTGCAGCCTTCAAATACTTCCAAAAGCTTGATTTCCCCTGGGAAATGACAGGGGTCATCTCATTGGCGGGGGATGAAAACAACATTTGCATCCGATTGGTCACACCCACGACATTAAAGTTTTAGCCAGACAAAAACATGTCAAAGAAATTTACATCGCTGTGCTGACAGCCCTACACACTCATGGACACAGGCCATTGCCACTTCCAATTACTAAGGCTACTTTTATTGTGTGTGAACTCCATATTCTCCATTACCAATAAAAACATAACAGGGAGGGTATTTTTTTCCTTTGTCATAGACATTATCACCCTTTCCATTCGCTGAGTATGTATCAAACTGCCAATCAGAATTAGGGAGTAGGCCAGCAGACATGAGACGATTCGCCTGGCTCAGCCAACATGCATGGATTTAAATAATAAAGGAGAGACTTTTCTCAAGGCCCTCAGCACTGTGCCAATGAGAGAGCGGGGGAAAATGGAAAAATGGACGTATGCAATGAGAAATAACTGCAAATTGAGGGTATAATGAACACGTTTAATATTTCATCTCTCTGGATGGAAATGTCTATATTGGGTAGCTTTTTTATTTTGCTCGCCATTTGGTGGAATTAGGCTCTTATTTGGGCTGGGATAACATTAAAGAAATTCAAGCAGCTGCTGGGGCTGAAAGACAGGACAAGAAAACTGGAATGTCCAGCCATATAAAGACAGTAATCATTTACAATTACACAACACATAATCCCTTTTTCGTGAGCCATCCCACAATCTTAGCTATAGCAGATCAGGAGCTCATGTGAGTGTTGGCTTCAGCATAAGAGACTTCCTCCTTCACAGTGAATCCTGGAAAAAGCAGAGATACAGCAGAGTAATCACTAACATTTTAGTATAATTTTAAAAGAACCTCACCGAATAACCCTTAAAGTATGACTCTGGATATTTTGGTTTAACTTTTTTATGTTGTTGGCAAAATTCCTTCCTAAAAATGTGGAACATCACCATCACATTTCTCGTATTAGACATGCCACATATAATATGTTGATGTTAAAGGAATATCCATCTCTGCATTCATCTTCCAGCATGGATTGGAGTGGTATATGATTCACCTTGTATTTTAACGCGGCAGCTCCATAAACTGTGGTCAAATGTTTTGTGTGTTCACTCTATTTTTGCGAAGATTTTTGACATTAAGAAACTGGAAGAGGACCGATTTATTATTCCAAAACCAAAGTGAGCAGCTTTTCCATCCAAAAGCTTTACGTTTAGGGGCTTTTTCATTTGCTGAAGTCAGAATAAATCACTGTAAATATGTGTCTTAAATTGAAACAGGTTGGTTAGATTTTTTTTATTGCCTTTGCTTCGGTTCTTATTTTGAATTGAAGAGCTCAATGAGTGTCAGGATTATGTAGCTATATCAAGGGATTTAGCCTGCCAGTTGTCATTATTTTAGCTCTCTGGATAAATGCTCTCGATATCTTGTGGACATAATGTTCAATGGAAAACACTGCTGTCTCTAATATCCTTATAAATGGACGCATCTCTTTCAAGACTGTGAGAGATATGTTTTTTTTTTCAGTCCTTATGATGCAGTTTGCTATCGAATGTTCTCTAACCAGCCTAACATTGAAATTAAATGACATACAGCTTCAGTTTCCCATTAGATTACTTCTAAAAGTGGGAGTTACTGTATTTGGTGTGTCAAAGTAAAGGGACAGAATAAAAACACATATTACAATTTTCCAATTTTTGCTTATGAACTTTTTTAAGCTATGTATCCTATTCCATCCACTTCAGAGGTGTGCAGTATAATGCTCTATCAGATAAAATCTGAATTATACAGTAAATAGCTCACCCTTACTGAATGTATAACAAAATACCTAACTTAAAATAGACAATCACCCAACAGTGGCAATGCTTCAACATAGTGGAGGTAGCATCATGTTATGGGGATGGTTTCAACTGTCATTAGGGAAACTGCTCATAGATTATGGGAAAATCTGAGAGTAGAGCAGAGGATCAACTTCAAGCAGGACAAATCTCTAGATCTTAATTATCCTGATTTTATCACAAATAGATCCCAACTTTCTCAATTTTAAAAGAGCACAAAAGCATTGGATAGGCTATTCTCTTAAAAAAATGTCTCCCTACTGAAAGTTATAAGCACTTGAAATAGCATATAATTCCTAATAAAGTTACTTGTTCATGTATCTGTTGTGTTGCATTTAAAACAGCAGGAATATATTGATATATAGACATATGTTTAAAACTATACTTTCTGGCTCTTTCAGCTTCTGACTTATCTCTAGATGTTTTGTGTGTGTGTGTGGATCTTCTTGTTCTGAATAAACACATAGAAATTAGACCTTTTTAGATCCATCTAGATATGTAGACCTGATAGAGACATGTCTAGATTGACAGACTGTTGTTATTAGTGCAAACGGTGACTCTAAAGCTCGAAAAGAAACTGAGTTTTTTAGATTCTGTAAACAAAGTTATTAAAATAAAATCTTGAAAGATACTCCATTCATTTTACAATCATATGTTGCTTTGTTACGGTTGATCACCACTAATTTCAACCAAACTTTGTGCTCACTGCAAAGATATTTTTGGTGCTATTTTTCTGTCTTGTTTGTTTTATCTAAATGTGTAGCTTATCATTGTGTTATTTTCATAATGCAGCCTCCAGCACCTGTATCCTCTAAAATAAAATTATTTAAAAGTTTAAAATCTACTTCTTAATTCTCCCACTGCTGTCCAAACACCATGCAAATGAAATTGTCTGACTTGCCATACTAGCATCATTAACTGCCTTACATGAATAATAATCATGTATATGGTAATGGGCATGTCAGTCTGTTGTGAGTGAGCATGGATTAGCATTACTTTGGATTAAGGTATTGCGTTCATTAGACTTCCTGAATAGATGCATTAGGCCTTATGTTTTTTGCCACAAATCAGCTTCAAAGAAAAACTCAGGCTGCATTTGGTGGAATGAGGTCAAGATACAAACCATTAATTCAACAGCTCCCAACACACAAACTAGAACACAGACCAGCGGGCTGAGCAGTTAAAAATTCATTTTGGCATGTCCTGAATTTGTATACTGGTGATTACTGACTGTCTTTTTTTTCTACTTTTAATCGTATCGTCATAAATTATTCATTGCAGCATTTCAAATATTTAACGCGTGTATTAATTTCATTTATCAACTGCAAAAACAAGAGGCAAAAACAAAACTGCAAACTAACCCAAATCTTGTGCTCAAGACGGTCTCTTGAGAAGACAATAGACGCTCCATTTGAAGTTCTTATGCAGGCATTTATGGGATGAGGATTGCAAGATTAAAACCAATCTTTCATTTGGAATTGATTTAGCATAATAGCTGTAATTAGAGAAATGAAAGACAGAGTTATATGGAAAAATTAAAGGCAATCTCTCCTTCTGTGGTTTTGCCACACATTTTTCTAATTTTTCTGTTGTTCATACAGAGAACAACAGGAACAGGAACAACAGGAGCTAAGGTATATATTTTTGCTTTTTTACCTCTTTCATTGTTTTGGGGGAAATATTGCGTCGGACCAGACCTACAAATCTTTGAAAGAGACCGGTCTAATTTATGTGATGATGGTTAACTAGTTAGCAGCCTGTGATAAACAGCCTCTGTTGCTTGGAAAGCATTTGTGTGAGGTAGACTCACCTCCACCTTAGAGGCTCTCTCTCCTGTTGTATTTCTCTGTGATCTTGCAGTCATGTATGTGATTGGATTTTGGCTTAACAAAAACCTGGAATTACACACCTATTGTGTTTCAGCTAAGCCCGTATTGACAACGACATGGGCAGGCAGCGCACAGCTCTCTTGGCAGCCGACTTTTGGGATCCCGCCCCTCGTCCCTTGCAGGTTGTTGAAGGAAAAGGATAACAGGATTAGGTCGGGTTTTCGGGGAAGCATTGATTGTCATACAGTTGACTGCTGCTGTACAAAAAAAGAAAGAAAGAGAGAAATAAGAAGGTGCATTATCAAGGTCCAATAAACTTAACCTTTACCTTAACCCTGGTAGGGGCAGGGCCCATGGTGACAGAATTTCGGTGACTAGAGAGGAGATATTTACCATTTTCTAAACACAATCAGGGACCCTGACAAGGTACCATCTGTGACGCCACCCTCCAGCCCCCTTAGGCTATGCTTATGCTCATCACAGAGATGCTGATAACACAGGGTGTGACTAACACACCATACAAATCTCCACATCCCAGGCACATAGAGAAACAGAGAGATGGGAACACACCGGCACATGCACACAAACACAGCCCCTTACTCACACAGACTACATCCACTATCATATCCAGTCCACAGGAGGCAGGTTCATCTTGCCTCTCAGGGGCGTGTGGATGTCGCACTGTGATGAGTGGGTGGACCCAGACAGGGTAATGACAGGGTAAGGACTATGTATGTCAGGTTGGGTGTAATTAAATCTGAAACCGACAGTACTGTTACAGAGAAGTGCAGTATGGTGAAAGGTGAGTGGGTGGAGTTGATGGGGTATGGCTTGAGCTTCATAATTGTAACAGGACTCTGAGAACTACCAAAGGTCTCATCTGAGGTTCTTGCAACACAGTTATAGGGGTTTTGTATGACAAGGAGGAGGCAGTGGTGTAACAAGGGTCTTGCCAAGTTCCTACTCAAAGATTTTTCTCATTGTTTCAAGTATGTCCCATTAAAAATACAGCGCAAACTGAATGCTAAGGTATGGGAAAGCACCAGAAAGGCCTGTTAAAGGATGAGAATATAAATTAAGAGGTGTATCAAAATTAAATGGTAAGAAAAAGTGTGTAAGACCAATTTTTGAGGTAATTCTTGGTGAGTTCACGGTCAAGATCAGATTTATACGTTTTGCACATTTATAAACATTTTGAAACTTTAGAAAATAAGACTTCTTGTGAAAAGGAGATGTTTTTCTAGTAACTGAACTCAAATAGTAAGATGCAAATTCAGTATACACAGATCTGAGACTAATCCCATTTGCTTTTCTCTTTCGCCATTGTAGGCATATGCCAAATCTAGTGGATATTAAATTAACATTATCATAAATACTGTCAGCAGGGGAAAGATGAACTGTTCTAATATTTCTTGATAGTTGTGCTCACTCTGGACTTAATGAAACATAGTGGGGAACTATGTCAATAGATGACATGGCTGTTTGAAACTTGTGACATATTCTACATGAAGTTTTTTTTTTGTTCTTAATCCTGACCTGCAGTCCATTGTTCTCAGATACCCAGCATGACAAAAGTTCTGTCCAGACATTGTATCTAGAACAAGCAGTGAGAACCCACAAGGGAGGTTAGAGAGTCTCTTATGATGTAGTTTTGTTCTCGCAGCTCTGAGAGCAAGAAAGAATTTTGTTCCTTTCCTGGAGTATGTTGAAGCCTTTAATCTTAGCTAAGAGAAAAAGAACCTTTGCTTCAAGCTTGGATTATTTAGTTCCTAAATCTTCATGCTGATTCTGGGAATTTAACTTTTAATTAAAAACATATCTTCTGCCTTTTGCCAACTGAACAGCAGTTAACCTTTTGCTCAGGGGTGACACTTATGAAACTGTGTCTAAGTTAAGAGTCACTTTATTCAAATGATGCAGAAACTCTTCAGGTATTGATTCACTTCAATCTTCCCCATTTGCCTGAATCAACCCTGCTTCTCAGTCCCAAAAAATGCAGCAATTATCCTTTCTTTTGCCCAATTTTCTTTCCGCTATTTTTCCTTTTACTTAACATTTGAATATTATGCTTGGACAGAACACCCTGTGAACAGCCTGTATTTTATGCACTTTTTGGAGCTCATTCATGAACAAAATGAGAATCATTAGAAACAAGAGTAAAAAAGTAAATGTGAATATGAATATTGGCATAAATGTCTACAAATAAATATTATGAAGTAACAGCTTAGACAAGTAGTGATAAAATGGCCTTTTAAGCATAAATTAAACTTTCTCAGGGGGTGAATCTCTAATCTGGATAATTTGAGCATTCCATAACATTTGACCAGATGTTATTAGTTTAAACAAAAAATATATATATCAAGGCAATCTCTGTGGTCTTTTCCATCTGGAGGATCAATTTATTATAATAATCTTACTTTATTTATTTACCTCAATTTTCATTGAGGGTAGCTTTGCTTGTCTACATTCATATTTGAGTGTTTTTCAAATAGTTTAGCAAAATAGTAATCACATTTTTTCCATGAAAATGGTCTATTTTAATGTAACTTATCCCAGAGGCAGCAAAAGAGAAGAAAACTTTGAAGGGCTTAAAACAAAAATTTATTGCACTTTGAATTGTAATGGAATCTGCTACTAATAAAGCTCAACCTTAGGAGCAAGATACATATCTGTCCATTAGATATTATGGAAACATTTTGAGAGTAGTGTCTTTCATTTCAACAGATATCTAAACAACCAGTAGGATCTGATGGTTGACTGGTCTAAACGCTATGGGCAGGGCTGACAGTCGAACATTAAGAACTTTTAAGTACTGTTTTAGTTAAATGAAATGATTTTAAACAAAACAGAATATTTGTCAGGATTTGGATGAGATACAATTAATATAAATTTGTAGCAGGCAAAATAACGGTGGGCGGCGGATTAATAAAAATCCCCCCTCATTTAATAAAAGAAAATCCCTTAATGGTCACAACCATACCATAACAACTTTATTTATAAAGCACTTTAAAACAACCACAGCTGATACAAAGTGCTGTACATCAAAACACAACATAACAATAAAAAAACATAAAATAAAAACTTACAGTTTATAAAACCAAAACATACAATTTAAAACTAGATCCCGCTAGAGTTGAAAGCCAATTAAAATAGATGGGTTTTAAGACAAGCTTTAAAAGTGGACAGCGAAGGGGCCTCTCTGATCTGCAAAGGCAAGTTGTTCCATAATTTGGGGCCCATGACAGAGAAAGTTCTGTCCCCTCTGAGCTTCTTTCTTGATCTCGGTACCTCCAAAAGCAGCTGATCTGCGGACCTGAGAGACCAATAAGGTATGTATGGGTGAAGAAGCTCAGAGAGGTAAGCCGCAAGATTATGTAGTGATTTAAAAACAAACATAATAATTTTTAAATGAATCCTAAAATATACAGGCAGCCAGTGAAATGAGGCCAGGACAGGGGTCACGTGTTCCCTCTTTCGAGTTCCTGTTAAAAGTCATGCAGCAGCATTCTGAACCAGCTGCAGACGTGAGAACAGCAACTGACTGACTCCCAGATAAAGTGTGTTACAGAAATCCAATCGAGTTGAAATAAAAGCATGTTTCAAAATGCTGCCTGGAAAGAAAAGATTTCACTGACGCCAATCGCCTTAAATGATAAAAGCTGGACTTAAACACAGCTCTGATTTGGCTGTCCAATTTAAAATCACTGTCCACCTTAAAACCAAGATCTGTAACAACAGGTTTAAAATATACCTCAGAAAGTCCCAGGTCAACAGAGCAGGACTCACAGGACCCACTGGGTCCAAACACCATCACCTCTGTTTGGTTTTCATTAAAATTTAAAAAGTTCAAGGCCAACCAAGCTTTAATATCACCTAGACATGCCAGGAGATGTTTGATAGAATGTACATCCTTTTGCTTCAGAGGCAAATAAATCTGACACTCATCAGCGTAACAATGAAACAAAATCCCATGTTTCCTGAGGACAGAACCCAGAGGCAGTAAATAAAGAGAGAAAAGCAGTGGGCCCAGAATTGAGCCCTGTGGGACACCATAAGGCATTGAAGCAGCAGATGATTCAGAGTCACTAATTTTAACTGAAATTGTTCTCTCCTCCAGGTAAGACCTGAACCATTTAAGAACAGTGCCACCAATACCTACAACGTGGTGTAATAGCGATATTAAAATGTCGTGGTCTACTGTATCAAAGGCAGCAGTTAGGTCAAGTAAAATTGTAGATTTAAAATAAATTTCAACTAAAGTTCTAAGTACTCACCAGTGTTGAAACCTCTACCTAGTGCTGGCCACGGCCGATGATTCTTCCACAAATTTCCCAGGTACCAGTCACTCTGGTTTTCCACTAGACCCAGTACCTGCTGACCTGAAATAGAACAACAACAAAAAAAGGTTTGTAATTCTGAGAATTTCAGGTGTTTAGTGTTTTTGTATTCAAATACCAAATGATGAATTTTTTAAGGTTTGCATGAGCACATGAAAAGAGTGGGAACACAAACTTTTCTGTGTGTACCTTTATGAATATTCAGATAATATTGTGCAAATTTATTGGTGAAAGACATGCAACCAAACCAAAAAAAAATGTCCTCCCACCAACATATGTATAAAATCTGAAAGTGTATTTATAGCACATTTGAAAGTCAAGGAAACGTGCATGCCTAAATGTGTCCACATATACTTGGACGACATTACTATACATTTACCAGACTTATCCTTCATTTTTTAGCATCTGGAGAATGTCACTGTATATGGTAAGCCCTAAAAAAAGTTACTCAAGCAACTATTTGACAAGAATCGAGTGAAACAAGACCAAGAAAATATATTTGCTGCCAAGGACGAGCCTGGTCCTATTACCATTTGCCAGGTTAGAGTTACTCTTGGCCAGAATGCGTACAACAACAGGTTCATTCCTGGGTTTACCAAAACTGCCAATCCTTTGAAGTCCTCATTGATTGGCATGTCTGCTAACAAGCAGTCAGTAGTAACTAAGGTTTATCAGGAAGTTGTTGAAAAGGTCTAAACATGTTAGGATTATTTCTATTATTTATCTATGTGCTTGTTACCCTAATAATACCTGCCTGTTACATGTTAAGGCTCATGTTTTTTCCAAGCAAATTTTCTGATAAGGGCAAGATTTGGAAATGAAATGGGAGTATACGAACAGAGTGGGCTATACTGATCAGAGCTCTGTCACTGTGTGCTCGTAGTGTCCTTGATCCAGATCACTGTATTATTTTGATATGACTGGAGCCAGTTATGTCTGCTCACTTTACAAACGTGTATCATGTTACGATGTGGCAGGCTGTGTATAAAATGCTTCTTTAACTGGTATTCTGGGCTGAGCTTCTGAGGAAGCGAGTGTGGTGGTAAGCGCTGCCATTTGTAACCTGAGCCATTTCTCTGGTCTGAGTAAAGCTCTTGTTTTGTCTCATTGTAATTTAATACATTATTAAGTGTTAAAGTATTTGTTCAGAGTCATCTATTCTCATAAAAGATTTGGGGAGAGAAAGCTTTAAGATGTAAACACAGAGGTTTCCTTTACATATTCTTACAATCCCGTTTTGGACCGCACGGCATACAGTATTTCCTTAACAGATTTCTGCACTTTGACTCTTAAGGAATCCAGAATCAATACCCAGAGAAGTTCAGGTAAAACAACAGTGTTCCTTAGTTACTCTTATAGGATGTCACACATTGCATTATATGTTGGAAGTGATTTTACTTGAGATAAATTTAAAGCAAAGCATCCATTTGACTAATGTTGCAGGTTCACCTATGATATAATCAGTTTTTGAAAGTAAATAAAAAAAACAAAGGTGTATTAAAAAGAAGGTATTTTGTAAGAGTGGTAAATAATTCCCCTTACTTTTCACAAACAAACATCTGTTGCTGTTGTTCTGCAACATATACTAAAAAAAATAATGAAACTAAAAGTCACATATGTATCGCTCTGTAATGGGAAATATAAAGTATAAAAAGGACATACCTTTAAATTTGTGAAAGACAGCCCAGAGCTCAGCAATGTCGGTGGCAAAAGTAATATCTGTGTCAAGAACAATGACCTTTCGCAAATCCAAGGGCAGCGTCTTAGTGAGCACCAGTTTCATAAGTCCATAGATACCAGAGTAATGTTTATTAGGGATCCATGAAACTTCAGACTGAAAAGAAACCACAGAGCTCTGATGTTAGTCCACACTTTCTTTAGTTATTATAGTTTTACAGGCTGTTAAAAGTGACAATGTCATGCTGAGGTTTTCTGCAGAAAGTTAGCAGTTGGGTGGTTATAAGAGGGTCCATATTCTCACCTTAAGCTCATCTGCATCATAGAAGTTCACCCTGACAGCAGGGACCATCCAAGAGTGAAACAAAGAGGAAAGAATCTGCTTTGCAATAGAGTCTGTGATGAAATGGAAATGAAGAGCGTTCCGTCTGAAGACACAAAAACACAGCAAATAATTTTCTTTTGATTAGATCACAAGTAAGGTTTACTTGTAACAGATCCAGGGCTAAATTATAATCTGAGGAAAAGGAAAAAAAAGGCAACCCCATAGTGGTAATATTACATTTTCAAAGGAGGATATTTCAGTATTTACATGAAGAGAGCTCTGTTTTATAGAAGTAATCTAAAGAAGGCATACCTGTGGAAAAGGACAGACTTAACTAATGTTACTACGTCTCGGCTTGCATTATAACCCGCACATACGATGGCCACGTGGATAGTCTGTGGATAAAACAGAGGAAAAAACAAAACAAGAAAACAAACTGGATTTAATTACTTTCACCACAGAAATCATGAAAGAAATAAAGAGGAGAAAAAAAGACTTGTAGCTTTGAAGCTGAATCTATGGACATTATAAGCCTGCAGATAAGATATTCATTAAGCAATTAGATTAAATTAAACCATTAAATCTTAAGCATCAATGTCCTCACTGACATGTCTGCTGTTATTCTTGGTCCTTATAGTCCAGACTGTGTTAATAATGATCAACACAGTCAGATTAACACAAATCAAATGAACGTTTTGCCAAATAAAACAAACAAACAAAAAACCGCCATCAGAGGAACCGGTACTTCACACACAACTATACTGAGAGAGGGCTGCTGAAGACGGGCTAACATCAGCCATGGCTGCGGGTAGCCTTTGAGCTCTGCTGGTCGTCACATTTCTCTCAACATCGGAACTTTTTTTAAATTACGCACTAAATCACTAAATGGTCTGTATAGTGAAGCTTAGATGTATAATATTCTCGCCTCAAATGATCTTGATTTTTGTGGAACGGCAACAGAAAAGTTAACTTTTAACTTAATACCCTGAGCTCTGTGAGCACTAACCTGGAAGGTGCTGCTGCCATGGTGCATGCTGGGAAAACAGCCAGCCTTAGAAAGCACAAGTCTGCTCTGATGCATGCTAGGTAAAGAGGGAGGAGCGAGAACAACATCCAGGGATTTTGTTCATTCTCAGTTCTGTGTTCTTTTGAATTGGAAACGTGCTTGGGCCGAGGCTGATGATGTTTCACGAGCACACGACTACATGAGAACGCAGAAGTACGCATATTGAGAAACGGCCGTCGTACTTGTCAAACATAGCATAAGCTTCCCTGGCCTCTACCATATTGGAATTCTTATTTCGTGGACCTCATCAACTGAAAAGCTGTTTGGTAAGGGGTGATGTCATTCCCAGCTCAGACTGGAGTAATTAAACTGCGTTGATATCTCCTGAATTATCCATCCTTGACTCTGATTCAAAGAGGTGAAGGCACCACTGAAGAATTAACTATTATTTCTTTTTATTCGTTTCTGCTTTACTTAAAGCTATTAATGATATTCTGTAAATAAACAAGGTTAGAGTTATGGGAGTGAATCAAACCTAAAGCTCATCTTACCTCACATTTGTCCACCAGCTGCTGTTGTGAACAATTCGAGCCGTTTTTAACAGCCGCATTTCTTTGTCCTTCACCATTGAAGGTGCCTTCTTCTGAATGAGTTCGGCTTTGGATTCCTCGGCCGGTGCTGTTTGAATGGGAAGCAGAGGAGTTCCTGGGTGGATGACTGAGCTCCTGGCGCAGTGCCCTGTTCTCCTCTTCGACTGCACGTATCCTCAGCTCTAAAGCCACCCGAGCATTAGTGTCGCCCAGCGGAGAAGATGGCTGCTCTTCCAGTGAAGTTAGGGGTAGAGGTTTCACTGTTGAAGTATAAGAAGGCAGGCCTCTGTCAGCTCTGCATACAGGTGGAGTAAAGAGCTGCTGACCATCAGACGGTGGAAGCCTGTTATATGTAGGCCACATATGCAAAACCTAAAGCTCACAGGGCAATAGGTAATGACCCCATTTATGACCAGTTCATTATATTTCTTGGAATATGTAAATTTGCTTACAGTACATCTGAATAGGAAGAGGCAGAATACACATTCAGCAGATCCAGAAATGTAATCTAGAGATTGTGTTTGAGAAGTTAAACCCAAGAAGGAGAACTGAATTGTGAGCGCTATTATAAAAGTCAATATTTCTTACCTTGAAAATGTCCAATTGACAGGTAGAGCCATGTGAACGAGGGGATGAATAGCAAGGCAAGGGAAGCTGCCATGAACTTTCTCCGGCCGCGAAATATTCCCAGCATCTTCTGAACCGAAGTAAATGATGAGAGGTGAACAGACCTCTATGTAGGTAGAAGTCGAGGCTCATTCATGACACTGTGACTGAGGATAGAAAGGAAAGAAGAAAAAAAAATATATGTAGGGACTTAACTGCTAAACCCCCCCCAAAAAACACAAAACAAAACTCAATTGAAATAAAATTAAAAATTGCTTAAATTATCCCAAAGGTAAATTAAATGTTGTCATAATTCATGTTTTGTTTTCCCTTAACTAGTTGTGGGCAGGAAGGATCTTCTGCACCGGTCTGTCTTGCACCGGATCTGGAAAAGCCTCACTCTGGTGTTGTTTAAAAATCTTCTGAAGAGGATCCTCACTGTTGTCCACGATGTTCCTCACTTTATGAATAATTCTCCTTTGTGAAATAATCTCCAGAGGACTTCCTAGAACAGAGCCAGTCTTCTTTATTAGCTTGTTGAGCTTTTTTAAGTCATTTGCTCTGATGCTGTTACCCCAGCAGATGATGGAGGAGATCACACTCTGCACAACAAACTGATAGAAAATATGCAGCATCCTTTTGCCAAAACTGAAGGAGCTAAGCTTCCTTAGGAAGTACAGTCTGTTCTGTCCCTTCTTGTAGACAGCTTCACAGTTGCGTCTCCAGTCTAGTTTGTTTTCGAGGTGAACACCAAGGTATTTATACGCCTCCTCCACCTCTTCTCCTATGATTTTAACGGGATTCAACTTGTTCCTGTTTCTTCTGAAATCCACAATCATCTCCCTTGTTTTGTTGACATTCAGGATCAGAGGATTGTTTCTACACTATGCCACAAAGCATTAAACAAAAAAGAAAAAAAAAGAAAGATACTCAGCTTCATACTGAACCACTCAGCTTCATACTAAACCACATTAGGGTTTAGGAATATAAGCACACATACTGTACACAAGGCAATACTACTTGTGTATGTGCGATATATTCATCAGGAGGATGTGCATGAGGATATATTATGTGCATTGTCGTCGCCAACCAACACCACCGCCGGCGATCTGTTCAAGTCGCTGGATGGTTATATATCAGAAAAACTGAAATGGTCCTCTTGTGTCGGCATATGCACAGACTGAGCTGCTGCTATGACAGGACAGTTGTCTGGTTTAACTGCTCGGGTTAAAGAAGTTGCACCTGAATGTGAATCTATACATTGTATCATTCACAGGGAAATGCTGGCAAGCCGAAAAATGCTGCCGGAATCGAACAGCGTATTGAATGATGTTGTTAAAGTTATTAATCATGTCAAAGCACAAGCCCTTAACTCTCACCTGTTTAAGCAACTTTGTGAGGAGATGGACGCAGAGCACAGACGCCTCATCTTATACACCGAAATAAGATGGTTGTCCCGGGGAAAATCAATGGCTAGAGTGTTTGAATTACGAGAAGCGTTGCAAAGATTTCTTTCAGAAAAGTCACCGCTTGCAACACATTTCAGTGACAAAGAATGGGTCGCAAAATTGGCTTATCTGTGTGATATATTCAACCTGCTCAATGAACTATGTCACTTCAAGGAAAAATGACAACTGTTTTCAAGTTGGCAGATAAAGTAGCTGCATTTAAAGCCAAATTTGATTTGTGGGGACGGTGCGTGAACAAAGGCATATTGGACATGTTCCAAACACTAGCAGGGATTTTGGGTGAGAATGAGCCTGAGCCTTCATTCTCTCAGCTGGTGCAGCTTGGGGAACACTGCTCTAGTACAGGGATTCCTGGACAGCAGAAAGGTGGAACGTTGAAAGGAACACACAACACTGCCCTATTTCCACATTTTGTTCGGTTTTGAACTGATTCCAAATAAAATAAACCTCTTGTCTTACAAGCCATATATTAATGTGATTTTTTGTAAATTTACAATAAATAGAACACTAAGTAATCAAATTAATCTTAGAATCACAGCCTTGGCTGCGCGATGGAGCAATTTGTAGATAGGTTATCGCTTCAATTCCTGGTCTGGGGTCTTTCTGCGTCGAGTTTGCATGTTCTCCATGTCCATGCGTGGATTCTCTCCTGGTACCCCAGCTTCCTCCCACATTCAAAAAACAAGACTCTTAGGTTGATTGGCTTTTCTAAACTGTCCTTAGGCATGGTTGTTATGTCTCTGCGACAGACTGGCGACCTGTCCAGGATGTACCACGCCTCTCGCCCATAGACTGCCGCAGATAGGCACCGCCCCCAACCGCAACACTCATGGAGAGGATGGATGGATTCAAAGCCTGTGCAGCATGTCCAGCCTCTGTGTCTTTTTGAATCTCATGCAGGAAGTATTGTTGACCTTTCCTGAGGCGGCTTGGCTTCTGCAGAACATTTCAAGCTCCATTTGGAGAGAGACACCTGTTCAGCCATTTTCAATCTCTCCAGGTAATCAATGGGATTCAAGTCTGGAGTCCTGCTTAGCTACTCCAGGATATTCAAAGACTGGTTCTGATCCATCAATCTGAGATCATGGCTGTATTCTCTAGGGATAAGCCAAGCCTGAGGTCTAGACGGATCTGGAACAGGTCTTTCAACCAGGGTGTGACTATAAATTCATCTCTCTCTTTATTCTCACTTATGTTTCAGTTGAAGCTGCTGAATAACCTTCCCATAGCTTGATTCTGCTTCCACCATGCTATACAGGTGCTGGTCATAAAATTAGAATACCATGAAAAAGTAGATTTATTTCAGTAATTCCATTCAAAAGGTGTAA